>VDFB02315222.1:81212-202668 GCA_007258455.2 Sequoia sempervirens | reverse complement strand
GTATTTGCGTGCCATAAGCATGATGCTAATCGAGTACCAACTCAAAAATCCCACTAGAGGCCAACTTGAATTTCCCACCCAGTTGCGTCTATTGTGTACGAATTGTTGCGTGCGAAATTAATAAGAGGTAATTAAGTAGCGCAAATTGGTGGCATTCCCAAGTGATCATCCATACGGTCAAGTGTTGATGTGTCATACTACAAGAACTTCTCGAAGTCCAAGGAGGAACTCATCTTTTCAAGTATTCATTGCATCTTTGGCTTAATTATTCTTTTTTAGATATTAATTGCTAGAGCATGCAAAATCTTAAACCACCTTCAATCATAGACTCAATTTCTAAGGAAATCACGCTGTACGGCATGATTATCAATTGTCATTATGAATTCTTGTCTTTTCAAAATAGCAAGAAATTCATTTTGCATGAGCAAAGGATTTGACGGTACATGCCGAATTAAATGCTAAAAGGCAACTGTTGTCTACCACTCCAAGAAAGAAATCACTAAGTATTGCATGTGAAAGGCTAACATTGTAAAAGCTTCTTGAGTATGCTATCTAGAGAAAAGAGTTTTGAGTGTAGATAGAGCCGAAGTGAATTGCATAAAATTTGAACATCGCAGAAATTTTTAGTACCTTGAAATGGCTAAGAGCTCTTAGATGGAAGCATAGGTCGAGGCAACCCAAAGCGTTTTTGATGCCATGATAGCAGCACCAGTCACCAATATTTTTGATGACATCTCTTATGTGTCACCTAGGATGTTAGAAAATCCAGAATGGATTCACACATGGGTCGTGGAGAAGCAAAAAACTCATAGGGAGTAGAGCCAAATAAAGGAGGAATGGGATAACATTCTTGATCCTGTCCTTGCAAAGAACCCTAAGACTCTTAGGTAAGGAGTTTACAAAAGAATGAAAGTCGTTGATAATGAATGAAAAATGGCATACAAGTTATGGTTCAGTAGTCTTATGCAATATATGGTTCCCTTTGTGCATTACTACCTAGAGCTTGTTCACAAGGGCATTGAAAATCTTAACCCAGATACCAACACCATCAAGGGTCGGTAGTTGAGAGTTAACATCAGCGTAGAAGCTATTTGGAGTATACTATGCATCCCTGTAAGTCACTCTAAAGTGGACATAATGGATTCATTCACTCCAAAAGATGGGTGTGCCTTTTGGAGAGGCAGAGACAAAGCTATGGAATTTTATAATTAGGAAACACAGAGGCCCCAAGAAGATTGCAACAAGCCGCCACAAATTCCAGTTGCACACAACATTTTTAAACAGGATATGCAGGATGTGCTCTCTATGATGGAATTTGTTTGCGGAATGGACAAGGACAAATGGGTGCAGGAATTTCAACTAGGTTTGGGTTTTCAGTTGTGTAGGAAACAATCCTTGTTCTGGTATGACTTCACAGAAGTCATTTACCATGAAATGATGAGCCAAATCAAAGAGTACTGCCTGCAATGTAAGTTTAGGTTTCCTTCTTTCCTTGCGCATATTTTTTTATACTAGAACCCTAACTTTTTCAATAAAAGGATGTTGTTATCTATTTTTACTAAGAAGGGAGCCAAAAATCCAGTTTCTGTATGGACTCCTCTCCTTTCCACAATACATGATTATTATGCATTTTCAGAATTTTTCTTAACTCTGATTTTGCAAGACTTGAGTAAGGATGACAATATCTATCAACTTTCCACTGAACAAATGGGATGGATGCAGGGTTTCACTCCTAAATATTACTAGTTCCTTGGGAGGTATTTTACATTCATCTGCATGTGTGGCTTTACCAAGGAGCCATTTTGGCTCCTAGAGTGTGTCATAGATAGGGTATTGGCCCTTGAGATGTTCCGACAGATAGAAGTTATTGACCATATTTTTTATGGAGGAAAGGGCAAGAGAGGATTTTTTAAATGCCCACTAACCTTCAAGTGGGTGATAATGGCAAAAAAGTAGACACATAAGTTGCTTGAAGAAAAGTTGGATCATTTGGGATTAGTGTTGATCTGCGACAAATGGTAGTACAACCCCTTCAATGACTTAGGCAGTGCATTCATCAAGGTAACCCACAACCCCCGACCTTATTGGGAAAAGTGGTGGAGTCCCCTAGAGGACCAAGAGGATTTGTTGGTGGACTTGGCTCATATTCCTACAAAGGATACGAGACTGCCATGGCTCAAGTTCTATTTTCCTTTGGTGAAGTATGATGAGAAGCACCAAATAGGGTGTACCCTCCATAATGATTTGATAAGGAATTTTAACTGGAGTGAGGAAAGGATTAGAGATTTTTGGATTTACCCCAAGAGATCAAATTCCCTAATACCCCTTATCAGGATGTAGAGTCAGATGAAAAATTTGATAAGATGTGCAACGATGAGCATGGAGATACCGATCCAAGCGGTGATGAAGATATCTAGATGAGGCTAGAATGTATACAAGGAAGGGAAAGGATAAGGAAAAAGAAGTACATGTAGCCCCAATGCAGCAGAAAGAAAAGGTGACGAAGTAGCCTAGCAAGGATCCTTCAAATGTGTGGGTGAATATATTGTGGTCCCACCTAGACCACAAAAAGGTCTAGAGCAACCCAACAACAATGGTTGATGGTTATAGAGGTGGATGAATCCCCACCCAAAAAATGGCAGTGCATAGATACAACTCCTAGAGAGGGTTTGCAAGAGCCCACAACAAGCTAGAAGCCTACGACGAGCACGAAGCCAATGACGAGCCAAGGATCACAATCATTTGCACTACATGTATCTTTCGCTCCCTATTCTCTTGCTTCACAATCCTTGGTTCCTCCTGTTGTGTCTGCATCGCCCATCACTTTTGTGTTAGCCCTTCTTTTTCTACTTCTTCCGCAATAGTCATAGGAGGTTTCTCCTAGTTCTCCTAGGTGGGACCATTTTCCTTTACTCCTTCACAGACCTTTCCACCTTTCGCCAGAGCCCAATTTGCATCCACTATCACTTCACCTTTCACCTCTACAACTGCCATTGATCCCCTTCTTGCTACTACTATTTTGGCCCTGACCCAATCTGCCCAGTAGATGGAATCATCCATGACTCTGCTACCACCACCATGCCTAATGAGTCATCCTACTAGTTCACAGACCAGGCTTTGGCATATTCCCCCATTCTCCCCACTAACGGTCAATCTTCCAAGGAAGAAATCGCTCAAAACCACTACCCTCTCATTCCCTTTTTCTCTTCCTCCCGATGCACCCTTTGTAGGTGGGCTCATTAGGTCGCCAACAAATTTTTTGTCGAAGGGCGATAAAACAAAACAAGCACAAACTCTCAAGATTTAGAAATAAAGGGACAAGGAGCCTAAAAGGCCGGTGGAGCCAAAAGTGCACACTTTTCAATGAGGCCCAACAATCACTGCATTTTGTGACCATGCATGCAACCATCATCAAGCCTTAGGGAGAGATGCAACCCGATAATTATAACATCTATGGTATGAGACTTGATCTAAGCATAGCCCAACCACACGATAAATTTGAGCTCATGGAGGAGACACAATGAGTGGTGACCACTGAATTCCTCAAATCCGGTCGCCAGCTGAAGAAGAAAGAGGAAGAGCTGAAAGCTATCAAGGAAAGAGTTGAGCTACTGTTGGTGAAGGACAAGGAAAAGGATACAGAAATTGTGCACTTGTCACAATAAGTGGAGGCAAAGCAAGCTAAACTCTAGGAGGAACTTGCAAAGTTCCAATCCTATGATCCCAACCTGGTCATTGAACTTTAGCAGAAAAACCAAGAATTGTAGGATCAGTTGGCTCAGGCGAAAGAGGAGATGAAATGAAGGAATGAGGAGTTTCAACATCAAAGCACTCAATTAGAGAAAAAAATGAAGCAAAAGGACACAAAATTTGAGGGCTGACAAGATCAATTGGAGAAGGAATTCCAAGAGATGAAGTTTTCCCTCGAAAGGGAATCAACAAACAAAAACTAGTCTGAAGAAAATTGGCTTGCCGAATTGAGAAACCTACATGGACAACTTTCCGTTGCAAACAAAAGGATTACATAAATGACATAGGATGTTGGTTCAAGGGATGTGGAGATCATCTCTTTGAAGAATCTTCTGCAACCCCTTGCTACCCAGTCGGACCTCCTTCAAGTAGCCCAGTGGCAATATGTCTCATATTGGGAAAAGGTCAAGGCCTTCTACCTAATTCTTTAGCCGATGCTTCAGTTCATGGCATAAGCAACAAGTTTAGGTAGGGAAGTTTGTGGAATGATTGAGCGGTTCCAACAATTCATTGTGGAAAAGGTTCCCAAGGAAAAAATATTGTTGAATAAGCTATACATGGTTTCAGATGAGGACTTAGCAAGTGTGGGAATTGGAGACTGGAAAACCGCTACCAAAATAGTAAAGGAGTTCATCAACTACCACGCAACCATCCTCCATGCTAGTGAGTGCATTGCCAGATTGGGCTGAACTATGAACAACATGCAGGTGAGGTTCTCCTAGCTAACTCAGATGGGCTTACCCTCCCCATTTCTTTCAGATGACTCAGCGGCCATTGTGGAGCAGATTGTAGCGAAGATCGAATAAAAACAACAAGACACACCCATTTTTCAAAGCTTCAGCCAACCCCCTACTATAGAGGATATTGAGGTCATCACTCATAAGATAGCGTGACTACTCTTCCAACTTGAGTTTGGGGCCGGTATGTCGACGACACTACCATATAAAGAAGTGATCGATCTACATGGAGCACAATAGAATCTACACGACATATCGACTCCATCTGAGGCCGACTGGCTGCCTCTACAGATCGCTCTTTCTAGGATTTGATTGTGTTTCCTAATGGATAAGGCTCTAGTCTATGAACCATAAATTTTTGGGTTCCTCGTTACACAGGTGAAACGCTCCTAGTAGCTGCCAAAAGCTATGGATATAAAATTCCTCAAGCTCCCTTTGGGTTATTCTTATTTTTGCTAAGTCTAGACCATGCCTTACACATTTGAACATCATTAGGACCCTTTTTTATGAACTTCATCCACTGCCACCATGTTTCTGCTAGGCACTCCTCACTAGGATTTCTCCCTTCACTCTTCTACCGGCCCCCGCTAGGCTTCCACGTGTCAACATAGTGGGAACTTCAAGATTGCTTCCCTTCGCTTTTCAACCAGGCCTCGTTCATGTGCCACACAACATCTATCTGTGTTCAATTTTTGGCAGACCCCACAGTCAGTGCTAACAATGAAGACTTCTCCATGTGTCTTCCCCACATGGCTTTTGATCAATTAATGTGAGGAATGGACCATAGGCTCTAACCTATCACCACGTGTCCTAACTACCTCCATGGGTAAGTGACACATGTCAGCATGATGTTCTACTGGGACCACTGCCATCATCGTAGGGGATGCATTTGGTTCAAAAGTGACCTTGTTCCATGGCTCAAATCTTTTTCTATTGCAATGGCTAGGGGAAATCATTGCTCTGGGCATCATTGTTCATGATTAGGGAATCTTTTCTATTACTAGCCAGCTAGGTGGTGGGATTATTTTCTATATATATCTACTACTTCTTCCTTTTGAAAATGAGTTCGGAAGATACAAAAAAAATTGTGAACAACACTAGGCCTTTTGTACTGCTTTTAGATTATTGTATAAGATTCTCAGACTGTGTCATTGTTCGGCCTTTCTATTTTCTTAAGCTATTTGATAAAACATTATACTATGCCATTATTGTATTGAGTTGTTTATTTGCAAAACTTCTATGATTTCAATACAAGTTTGTTAGTTTAGACCATGTCTTTGAATCTTCTTTTTAGTAAATGTGTATGGGAGTTATTTTATGTTATTGGATAAATTGTCCAGATTTTCATCTTTGATTTATGTTATTCTCAGACTTAGCAGATTGTTGAATAGGCCCTTAAATTGCATTCAAAAGATAGATTTATCGTGCCTACATCTACACCTTTGTGCATCGCCTTAGTTAGATCTTTATTTTTTATATCTCCTCCTTTTCCCATTCCAAAACCCAAAATATAGAAGAAGTCGGCTTCTTTAAAAACCCAGAGGTCACTGAGTTTAGTGCAATTGGTCCCCCCATTAACTGAGTTTCCCATAAGGTTGTTACCTTGTCAATTTTTGGCATCAACACATACCTTGGGGTTTTAGTTGTAGTTTTCAAAGCCTCCTTTGTCTCTTGTTCTTCTTTCTTATCCTTTTATCCTTTGTCATCTAAGTCATCTGATTCATATTCAAATGCATGTTAGGATTTATTTGAATATCTTCATCTACTTTCACATTCACACTTTCAACTATCTTGTTTAGTCTCTTGTTGTAACACAGGTACTCTTTGCTTGTTGTAGAGTAACCTAAAAATATTCCTTCATCAACTCTACTTTCCAATATTTTCCTCATCTCTCCAAATTTAGTATTTGCTTCCAAAATTTTTGAAGTAATTTACTGTGGGAGGTCTTCCATGCCATAACTCATATGATGTCTTTCCATATTTCCTCTAGAACAATACTTTGTTGAGAGTGTATATTGATATGTGTATCACTTCTCTCCAGTAGACCTCTAGTAAACTTACTTCCTTGATCATCATTCTAACTACTTCTTGAACTGTCTGGTTCATTCTTTCCACTACACTATTATGTTGTGGTTTTCTAGGGGAACATAGCTATCTTTTAATGCCATGTTTGTCACAACATTTGTTGAATTCATCAGAAGTAAACTCTCCTCCTCTATTGTATCTTAAACACTTGATTCTCCTATCAACTTCATTCTCAACTCTTGCCTTGAAAATCTTGAATTATTCTAAAGCCTTTGTTTTTTCTCTTAAAAATGAAACCTAGGTTAATTTGGAATAATCATCTATTAAAAGCATGAAATATCTATCACCTTGTAAGCTTCTTGTTTTGGTTGTACCAAATAGGTCAGTGTGTACAAGGTCCAACAAATCGGTAGATGATCCTTCTTTTCTTTGGAACATTTCTTTGGTATGCTTTCCTTCTTAACATCCTTTGCAGATAGTTTTGTTTGGTTTGGTTAGTCTTGGTAAATCTCTGACTTCTCTTGTTGAGCTTATCCTTACCAAATTGTCAAAGTTGATGTGACACATCCTCTGGTGCTAGAGACAATTGTCATTGGATTGAGATAATAAGCATCTCTTTGTAGCTCCCTCCATTTGATACATATTCCCACTTGTTATTTTTTTGGTTGCAATAATAGTTCTGGATCTCTTCTGGATCTCACACCCATCATCTTGAAACACCACATTATAGCCATTTTTGCACATCTGTCACAACACTCAGAAGATTATGATATATGTTGTCCCTAATTTTTGACTTGTTAAAAATTGGGATAACCAATCGAAATTTTGATCAAAATTGAAGGTTTTCTTCTCTATGGCACATATTTCAAGGTCCAAAGATCAGAAAGTCTCAATTTTAAGTCTATAGTCCTTTGGGTTACCAATTTTTACACATTCTCGTTTGTTTTCGTGAAATTCTGAGTCATTTTTAGTGTGTTTTTGGTCAAATTCGGGTTTTTCTGATATCACTGCAAGTAGGAGTTTTTGAGCTTCACTGCAAGTCAAATAATAGGAACTTTTTGAAGCACTTGCAATTATAGGAACTTTTTAAGTTCATTACAAAGTTATTTTTCATAAAGTACTTGTAATTGTTTATAAAAGTTCCGATTTCCTTTAAGTTACTTGCAGTGACTTGTTAAAAGTCCGATTTTCTTTTTTTTAATTGTAAAGTGAACAAAAAGGCCTGATTTTCACTTAATTGCACTTGCAATGTAATGATAAAAACCTGATTTCACTTAAAAAGTGCTTGTTAAGTGATTATAAAAGCCCGAGTTTGTAAAATCACTTGCATTTAGATTATAAAGGCCTGATTTTAGTCGATTTCACTTGCAATGGCTTTTAAAAGGCCCAATTTTCTTTTGAAATACTTGCAAATACTTGTGAAAATCCCGAAAGGTTCGAGTTAATTTTAAATACTTGCAAAGTCATTTTTAAAACCCGATTTTTCACTTAAAGGAACTTGCGTTTGTTTTTGAAAAGCCCGATTTCATTTTTGAGTGTCATTCTAACTTGCAAAGAACTCCTGAAAGTTTGACGCCATTCTTGATCTGAGCTATTCGAGTCCTATTCCATTTGTCTTCCTTATTCCAAGTAGTTTTTATCGATCCTAAAGCTTTAAAATCGGGCTTTCAACTGTTAATATTCAAGTCTTTTCCTTTGCTGAGTTTGCAAATCACACCTAGGGTTACTCCATCGTCATTTTCATTTACAAACTTAATTGCAGGTATGTTTTCTTTGTTTCTTTTCTTTCCTACATTCTTGTATTTTATTTTTGTAAATATTTTAAATGCTTTTTTTTTTAACATTCATAAAAACGTCTTCTCTTCACTCGCCTTCATCATTTTACCAAAACGTGTTATTCTCTACCCTAGTTAAGAATGCGTTTTCCCTCCGTACGCCCTCCATTCTTTATATCTTCAGCTGAGAATTATGTGGAAGCGTTATTTTCTTTGAACGTTTTTCTCCATCGTATTTTCATGTATTTCCATTTGTTGTTTTAGCTATATTTTTTAAGACACATTTTTCTTCATATTTACCATATGCTCTTCACATACCATGCGCCCTTCATTTCCTTTCATCCCATTGATATTCACTCTTTATATCATTCCATTTCAATACATGATAACACATTTTGTTTTCATTTCATATAACTTCATTCTCTTCATTCCATATGTTTTCATCTTCCTTTCGGCTGGAAACGCGTTTTTCTCTTTATTTAGAAAACATTTTTCTTAGCATTCCATATGCCTCCATTCTTAAAAATGCCTCATACACAAAATTCATTTTTCTCATGTCATCCATATTTTTCAATTCATCCCATTTCCATTTTCTGAAAATAGAAAAAGAAACACAAAAAAAATGATGCTTTTAGAAGCAAATCGGGATTTTTCTCACCCATTACAAGTAAAAAATTTCAATATAAAATGCAAGTCTAAAAGTTTGTTTCTTTTACTTGCAATGACCTTTTAAAATCCCGAAATGTTCTTTTACTTGCAATGTCTTCCTAAAATCCTGACATTCACTATTCACTTGCAGCCGACCTCCAAAATCCCAAAATACCTTTAAAGTGCCTTAAAATCAGACTTTTTGTCCTTGACTGCAAATGCAATTTTTAAAGTTTTAACTTGCATTTCACAAATTTGCAATCTAACTTTTTCATTTTTCATGAAAAGCATATGTCCTTTTCACTCGCAATCAGCCCTCAAAAACCCGAAATGAGTTATAATGCTCATTTCCTGCCCTCAAACAGCCAAACACCATTCTGAGTTTGAGCCTTCGCCATGTCTACACCTATAAACATTGATGATGTCTTGACCTTATGGAACTTTCATCGCAGCCTTGCAGATTCTTGTTCGATGACGGAGGAACCTTCTTCTCCACTGAACAAAAAGATGAAGTACAAATATGACAAATACCAGAATGAGATTCCACCTTCTCTCGTTGTCTCGAATATTGAAGAAATCAGAGACACGGAGATTGGGCATGTTGATATGTCCGAGTTTTTGGGGAGAGCTAAGAAATCAACTTCTCATCATATGCAGTTGCTATTTAAAAGTCATATTCATCTGGTTGCTTCATTTCCTGTTGCTGCCCGAGAACCAGAGTTCGTTCTTGCGTATGCGGCTCACTTTGACAGAGAATCCAAAACCATTAAAGATGATGATGGGAATGTGGTCATAAGACTTGATCCAGAAACCATTCATAGGGTTTTCAGAGTTCTAGACTCACCTATGTATTCAGATATTTCAATGAAGAGTTCTTTAGATCATTATGAACACAAGAAAGAAGATTGTAAACAACACATCAATACCAAATGGCTTCTAAAGTGTCGAGCTGGTGTGTCTCGGTGGGCCAAGCTATATCAATTTGACTTCAAAGAAGAGATTAATGATATAATCACTCTTGAGCAGAATTATGGG
This sequence comes from Sequoia sempervirens, assembly GCA_007258455.2. NCBI lineage: Eukaryota > Viridiplantae > Streptophyta > Pinopsida > Cupressales > Cupressaceae > Sequoia > Sequoia sempervirens. The sequence continues at coordinate 192,698 of VDFB02315222.1, read as the reverse complement.
GTTGAAATTCTCTAATGTCTTTGAGAAATGGATGTACAAATTCATTGTGGTGATTAGAAAGGCACAACACCCAATCTTCTGGGGTGAAATAATCAGTGATAGCTTATGTGAGCAGCTTGCACAAGTTCCTACCATGCTTACATTCTATATGAATTCATATCTGGTTTATATAGCAGCTTCATTGAGGCAATTTCTAGGCCTTTCTACCGTAGGAGATAGATCTCTAGTCCCAGTTTGGGAATACTATGATCAGTTGCCTTTGATTCCTAGTAGGATTCATTACAGAAGAGTTCAAGATGTGTTCTTTGGTTATTTCATGTGCCTTTTTGACAAGAACTTGCAGAATAATAGAATATCAAATGCTGCTTGGAAAAAAGTCAATGAATATGGTTGCCTTTTTCTTCAGTTTCCTACTTTTACCTATATGAGGGTTGGCTGTTTTGAAGATCAGCCATACATGCTGCCAAGGTATCCTATTGATAAAATCATTCTAATGGAGCTGGCAAGATAGTTGATGATAGTACATGCACGACAAGCTTTGCAACATAAAACTAGAGTGAGTATCTCATCTCATAAACCATTACAGATTGGGAGATACTCCTTGACAAGCACTTCAAAAGTGAAAGCTATGGAAATTGAGATTCAGGAGATTAAGTTAAAAATATTCAAGGCTAGGGCAGATTTTGATTATAGAGGCATGAAGGAAAAGATTAAGAGGGCCTTCACTCATGTGCATCGCCTTGAAGATATTTGGGTAGATCTCCGAACAGAGAAAGAAATCTATAAAATGGACTACTGCAGGCTTACAGTTGAACAGGTTATTGATTTTAATCTGACCCTGATTCCAGAAGGAGTAATTGATGACGGGCTGATTTTAGATCCAGAATATGAAGAACAAAGAGTGGCTAACGCTTCTATTCCAGCAATACAATGGTCTAATAAAGAATCAGTTTCTATCTTCAATAGATTCCAATCAATCTTGGCAAATACTAACTCTTGGCTTAAGAGTATAGACGTCAAGACTATAAAAATCAGGGTTAATAATGAAGATGATTCAGCTGGACCTGTTGGATTAAAATCAAAAGTCAGAGATAAATCCAAGGAAGGTGCTTCTTCTTCAGGAACGAGGATTAAGCTGAGAGTTAACTGTGCTGTAGAACAACCCTTGGAGGAACCAACATTAAAAGGGAAGGAGGTTAGAGAGATGCAGATCCACATCATTGATCAGCAAGAAGGATAAGTTCTTTCAATCTCCTACTACTCTAAGTATAATGTCTCCACATATTGATGCTGCTCCCGTATTAGTATTGTCTCCTATGTCTGAATTTGATAGCGACATTGATTCCTTTTCAACGGTTTACGTTCCTCCTATTGAAGCTGCTCTTCATACATCAACTTCATCAACGGTGACTTCTTCTATAGAAAACATACATGATAATCTGGAGAATGTATTTGATGCTAATCCAATGTATCCAAACACATCATAGATAACACTTCTAGAAATTGATACATCTGCTGCAAGCTTTGATTGTTTCATGGCTAATGCTGATCACAATGCGCCATCTAGTCAAGCTTTTGTTGCGATTCAAACTGAGACATCTCCAAGAGTGACAACCATGACCCAAAATGAATTTGTTGCTGTTTCAAATACGGTTGCTGTTTCAAATACAGACACATTGGATCTTCCTCCATGGTTGAGTTCAGTCACTCTAAAGAGAAAGAAACAAGCAATCTCTCTAGATGTATTTGATTTCCAATAGTTGAAGAGATCAAGGTCAAAAGCTGCAAAGAAGGCTAAAACCATTTCACGTGTAGTTGTGGATAGTAAAAAAATGAAGTATGCAGAGATAGCTGAACCCCTTGTAGACAAGTCACCAGAAGAGATGCAAGTTTCTGATTATAAATTCACAAGGGTGGATTTAGGCAAGCAAACACATGCTGGTATGATGCAAGACGCTCAAAATTCAGTAACTATTCTAACACATAGTTACAATGAACTTTTGGCAAAGAAGGAAAAGCTGAAAGAAGAAAATTCACAGCTCATCTCAGTTATTCAGAAGATTGCCAATTCTTCAGAGCAGGTTAATCCATTAACTTCTTTCACTTTTGAAGAATCAGTTAAACAATTGGAGAAAATTGCACAAAAAGCCAAAGCAGTTGATTCTTGGGCAACACAGTTGATTGATCAAAGCATACCAATGATTGAAAAGACATTACAAGTTCTAAACAATGTCAGAATAGAAAAAATAAAGTTGAATCAGACTTTGGAAGCTTTCAAGCAAAGTTTGGATTCACTTGAAAATGATTTAAAAATTTGGCATGAGATGGATCAAACCAAGCTACAAATTCTATGGAGCAATTCAATCCTACCAAATAGAGAGAAATACATAGAATTTGAAGAACTCATGACAAACAAGTCATTGGTTATTCAAGATCTCATCAAATATATCCAAGCTACACTAGAAATGAATGATGAAGTTCAACAAGACATCCTTTCTAGCTTTGAGAAAATCCCTTGCACAGTTTTGAATCATGAAGGTGAATTACTTGCAGCTGATATGGTCACTACAAAAATGGCAGCAAACTTTTGTCAAGAGCTGGAATCAGAACAGTTTACCATGGATTTGATTCACAATTTGGTTAATCATCGAATGATCCTTGATAAAATGCAAACTGTTTATGAAGAGCATAGACTAGCAACGATAAGATATTTTGATGTAATCTTGAAGACTGTTGCAGTTGCCAAGAACACACTAGGCCCCGATCCAGTTGAATTGCAAGAAATTATCAACAAATTTCAATCTTTCAAGCTAGGATTGATATAGAATAATTTTTTTTATCTTTATGCATTTTTGTTTTTGACAAACTACATGTAAAAACAAATTTTGTAATCGCAAGTGTTTCTTTCACTTGTAGTTTTGTAAATTGTAATTACATGTAATCAAGTTACAAGTCAAATTACAATAGGACTTGTAATTTGGAATAAGTCAATTGCAAGTAGTTGGGATCCTCCCATCTTTTTCTCATGACCTCTCTCCTATAAATACTTGAGAGGGTCCTTTGTAAACATATCTTTTTAACAAGCAAGAAAACTCTGCAAAATTTTGTACTCATAAAGACTTTGAGCTTTATAATTACAAGTTGTTCATTTTCAAATAATATCAAAGAGTTGCAGATTTCAGACTTTGTGTTGAATTCTCACTTTGTGTCCATTGTGTTCTTATGTTATTTTGGGGCATTGCTTTGTGATCATTTGAAAATTGAGAAAGATTGCTAGGGAGAGCTTCAATTAATATATTTTCAGACTTTGTGCTATCAATATTGAAGATTGAATTCATAAATTAGAAGTTAAGAAGAATTGCAAGTCTTTGTGCTCGTGACGATTCTCATTCATAGTAGTTAAATAGATACATCATATTTTCAGACTTTGTGCTGTCTTATGCTGTATATTATCATTAGAATTATCTTTTAAAAGGGTAGATAGGATTGCAGATTTTCAAGACTTTGTGCTTAAGGTTGTTTTCCCGTCCCGAAGGAAGTGACGAAAGTCTTTGAGCTTTCAAGAAACTTCATTTTCTTTCTACTAAATTTATTGCAAGCTACTGTTAAAATCTATTTAAAAGTCCAGATTACTTTTTCTGTGAAGAGAAAAGAGTTTAGTCTTTCCTGAAACAAGAGGATAGATTATCGTTCCACCCATATTTGTTTTTAGTTATTTAGATAGGGGGAGCCTTCCCTTAAATAGGAGAGTTTAACTCACACACTGTGTTGAAATCACCATTTTTCTAAACCTCCTAAGTTTACAAAATATTCAACCAACAGTTTTTGGCGACTCCGCTGGGGATACGAACACATTTGAAAGTCTCTCGCTTTCTTTTGAAGTTCAGTATTCTAAATCTGTTTACTTGGTTTTTGTTTTGCTTATACGTTGGAAGGAATTTGTTTTTACGTTCGTCGTAAGAAAGGACAAAGTTCTCAAGAAATATCTCCAGGTGAACAAGCTAAGTTTGAGTTGCTCACTAGTATATCCTCTCTTTCACGAACTACTAGCTTCCCTCCATCCAAGAAGAAAAAGCCTATTCCAAGTGAAAATTTTCCTTTCTTTTTGAAGCCGTTAAAATCTTCCATTTCTATTATGGCTGCTGCTGCTGTTGCTCTTCCTGGTCCTTGGGGAGCAGCTTTTGGTCCTTTGGCTTTAACGCCACCTCTTCATGCTCTTCCACAAGGTTCTCAAAAAAATCTCCCTAAGTTTTATGGAGATGGTAAACAACATCCTGATGAACATATCAAGTCCTTTTATATGGCATGTGGTGTTCTTGGAGTTGAACACGAAGATGTTGATGTTCACCTTTTTGTTGAAACTCTTCAAGGTATTGCAGCAGATTGATTTTATAACTTGGCGGCTGGTGTAATTACAAATTGGGACACTCTCAAGACTAAGTTTGAAGAACGTTTCAAACTTGCTGAAGATGAACATGCTTTGTTGGCTCAGCTGACTCAGATGAAGAAAGATACACATGAAGGCATGCGTGAATTCATTGCTAAGTTCAACAAATTAGCAAATATAATTCCTCCTACTTCTTAGCCTACTCCTGCAAATCTCAAGTGTTTCTTCATCAATACTTAGCTGCCTGAAGTTAGTTTCTTGTTGAGAAGAGTTGTTCCAACTAATTTGACTCATGCTCAAGTTCTTGCCATGGAGATTGAAGATGATTTGATCTTGGCTAGTAAAATTCATAAGGATCCTAATTGGTCCAAGGGAAATTCTTCTTATGAGTCTCTTGTTGCTGGTTCTACAGATCCTATGGTGCAGAAATTAGCCAATGAACTTCTTGCTCTAAAGAAGCAAGTTACACAAGCTCCATATACTGCTCCATATAAGGATATTCCTAGGAGGATATATCCTAATTCAACTTCAAATTATGCTGCTAAAAATCAGCCTAAGCTGCCTCCTCCTCCAGAAAGGCTTGCACTTGAAGCTCCTCCATAGAAATCAGCAGTTGGATATTATGAGTTTGATCAAAATGAACCTTCTTCGGCTGATTTTCCCGGATCCTGCTTGATTTCCGGTTGGACCCTTGTGGTTTGGGAATTTTGGTTCTTCGCGGATTTCTGCGAGGACTAGATTTTCCCGGATTCCACCCTGGTGTTTTTTTCCATGGTTTTATGTCTGTCTTGTCGAGTGCATTAATAGTCCCGTACGCACTTTGAAGGCTAGATCCTACTTGATTTCTGAGATCTTTTGCGCCATTATGTTCAATTTTTGTCGTCATTTGAGCTAAGAGGTGCTTTCATGCAATTGATTGACTTTGTTTTCAGGGGCATTTGGGCTGTTTTCTTTGGTGGCTATCTCTTGTGCGTTGTTGCCTGTGTTTTTTGCAGACACCATTGAGCTTCGTATTTGCTGCTTCTGAGACCAATTCTCATTTTTTAATGGTATGTCCCTGGTTGCTCTACTTTGAATTAATTTATGAATGGCACGTTGGTATTGTGAAGGCTTGTGGGATTCGAGTTCCTATGTGTTTGTTTATTTCATGCTAGGGTTGTTCAGTTATGTGTCATTTGTCATCCCTTGGGTAAGTCTTGAACTCACTTGTCTATCTGCATTTTGGTGAACCTTTCCTGAGAGTGTCTGGTAAACCTTGGTAGTGACTCAATAGTGAAACAACTAAGTCCCAAGATTGCCTGTGCGTTAATGGCGGATGGTGAGGTTTGAAACCTAGGGCAGGGGCATGGCCGGTTATTCCACATTAAAATGGGCCCAGGATACAAAGAAATTCATGAAAGAGCCCATCCCTAGCTTCCCCTGGTTTTAACTTTTCTGAATCCTTAGTGGGTTTAGCGTCTGGGTGAAATTATGCCTTAGCGTCACAATCCGGGGTGATCCATCCCTTTTGAAGTCTTTTCCCTGTGACCTTCCATTATCGGTGAGACCTTATGTCGATCACCCTATGCTTTGCCGAGAGGCCCTTTTAAGTCCGTGTCTTGTTGTCGTGACACTATCATTTTTACACCGATAAGATCTTGTATGCCCATCCATCGGCGAAACCTTTCGCTTTTGCCAAGACCTCACCCCCCGAATAAATCTCTTACCGACGTGTTTGTTCACCTTTACTTTTGGCAGAACCGGTCCCAGTCGCCAAGAAGTCTCAGTGGGATCTATGAGCTCTACCAATATTTGCTGTTCGCCAGGACATCCGTCCTTCAGCGAGACCTCCCACCGAGCATTTTTTCTTTCCCCGCGCTGCTTTCCTTTCGGCGTGACATCCATTTTTCGTTGAGATCTCTCCGCAAGGTTCTAGCTCTTGCCGATGCTTTCCTTTCGGTGGAACATTGCCATTTCACTGGGACCTTCCACCGAAAGCTTGAAATTATACTGAGGTGTTTGCTTGGGCCCGCCAGTCAGTGAGACATGTAACCTTTGCCCAGACCTTACCCCAACCACCCTTGGCTCAAATTGATATGTTTGTTATGTCCCTTTTCACTGGGACATCACACCAAAACCACCATGTCTTGGTGAGATCCTTTCCGATAGCACCTTTCGACGTAACTTCACCCCTTCGCCGAGACTTCTCCGCGAGATCTCAACTTATGCCGAAGCCCTCACTCCAGATTCTCCTTTGGTTCAGAACTTTGTGCTACCCGCGGATGTCCGTCAAGGCCGAATTTCTCCAAAATCTAGTGTTCCCCTGATTTCCCGAAAATCCTTTTTGGCTTGTTCTTCGCGAAAATCCGTCCCTCACGGATTTTCCCGAAACTTGATGAAATGCGAAGGAATATTGAATAGCATGACATGTTGGTGATTTTCAATGCATTTTCTAATTATTTCATGTCACATTTGGATCTCCCACGTGGTTTACTAATGAAAAATGATCAAATTTAGGGGTTAAGTAGGTGTTTCTTGGTTACTCCATTCAAATCTGACCATACAGGAATTTCTCGAAATTCCTCTCTGGCTCAGATTCTGCGGGTGGCCTTGAAACCTGAAATTCGCTGTGGTCATTTTATAGGAATTTTAGCAACACCTTGATTATATGGGATGCATTCTAATGGTGTTTTGATGAATTAACATTGCTTTCCTATGATTTTTATTACATTGTCATGTTGAATGCAGGCTGAATCAAGCAGGACGAGAGCTGGTTCCTCGTTGTCTGATGAAGAAAGTATCAAGCTGGACATTAAGAGTAAGGTCCTGGAAAGTAAGATCACTTTTTTCTGGTCAGAAGTCACTGATACAAACGTTGGCCTCTGGGACTATGAAGAGTTTAAAGCAAGGATGGCGGCCGAGGATTCCCCTTTGGTGACTAGAAGAATGAAAGAGTCAGGCCTGTCCGATGTGGTTGGTTTCCCCTCAATAGTGCAATGCAATGAGCTGGTCCTTGAATGTGCAATTGGTTGAAAGGGGTGCAAATTAAGGGTGATGAAGCTATCAAGGAGGTTTTATCAACTGGGAAGGATGCTGCCATGACAACTGAATGGTTGAAATAGGTAATGGCACAAGATAAAGAGGACACCGACCTCCTCCTACAAAAAACCAGAACTCTAATGGAGTACACCCGGGACAGATTGGTGAGCGATGGGATTCTTCCTTCTTCCAGAGCTACCGAGCCATGGGAATGGTTTGAAATGTTGCAAATCAGGCATAAGGTGTTGAGGAAAATTTACAAACAGAGAAAACATATTGATGACACCCTGGCTGGTGTCTATGATGGCTCCATTTCCTTTTTTGAAATCATGTCGGGAAGAAGGAAGATCGTACCCAAGTACTTGAGCCTGGAACAGTTGAGAGAATGGTGGCATGACGTGTATGCACCACTTGATGATGGTTTTGTTTCTGAGCACCAACTGGATGATGCGGCCACCTACCTCACAGTTATGGATAAGCATGTGACATACAACAGAGTGGGATAGGTCGGTCAAACACTCAAGGGAGGAGATTGTGTCCATTGAGAGGTGACTTAGGGTTCTGCTAGTACCGCCTGTGGCCAACTTAGATGGAGCGTTCTTGAAGCTACATGAGGAGTCAGATCAGTGTGAGGATAATAGGGAAGAGTGATGATGCTAGGCTGGGGCGCAATGTGTGCTTCCCCATTATCTTCCCACTCGTCATCCAGGCTGCATCACGGATCCTGGGCTGACCTCGATGGGACGCGCATTTATTTCTTGTTTGACCCATTTCGAGGACTCTCTTGGTCGGGTGGTTGTGCTGAGTTATTGCTGTGAAACCCTTGCTTGGCTGGCGTGTTTCTCTGGGGTGTCTATATATTGGGAATTTGGCCTCTTTGTAAAGGGTTAGTTAATGAGTTAATAGTTAGAAGCTAGAGGAAAATAGTTAGAAGTTAGCCAGTTAGAGGTAGAGTAAGTTAGCGAATAGTTATACTCAAGCAAATATTGTAACAGAAAACCAGAATTGTTGCTACAGTGGACAATTTGAATACAAGGAATGACATTGTGATTTGGTGCCATACTTGTCTTCTTTGTTTTTGCATGGTTCCTATTTTCTATCTTTAAAATTGCTTTGAGAAGGTTAATACTAGTGTTAGATTCGATTGATAATGTTTGTGACTTACTACTTGAATGTTGCAGCAATCCTTCAGTCCATACATTTCACAACCAACTGATTGTTAGTTGCTTTGCAAAGTTAGCCTGGACTTCATATTCCTTGTGCTTAGTTCAATCGTGAATGTTGTTCATCTTAACTGCAATAGGGTTATTTGAATGCATGTTCATGGTTTGAAAATCTTAAGAGCCTTAGAAGATTGCACTGTCCTCTGTAAGATCGCAGATTTATTTGGGTCAAGCAGAGATTAGTTTTGAAGGATTGGTCTGTTTTGGGTATTGGTTGCTTTCATTGTTAGTCTTAGGAATAATATTAGATTTAGAAATCTCTTTGAAACCATCACTCTTTTGCTATTTCTTTGATTAGTGGATAACATATAGGATTGAAATGTCACTAGTATGTTAAATCTGACAAAATTGATTCAATAGTTTGCTTGTAACAAGGTCACATTGTGATTACCAACAATTTCACATTTATCACTTAGTTGTTTGTGCATTGTCAAGACTTGACGCGAAGACCTTTGGGTTATCTCTTGAGGCTTGCTAATAGAGATTTACCTTTTAAGAGATATAGGATATTGCATCTTGTCTGTGTTGTTGTGTAGAAACAGTGATCAACAGTGTTGGCTATAGAAGGAGGGCCTCGAGTAAGCAAGCTGGATCAATTTTTGAACGCCATCTCTCCTGAGAGATTTAGAAGAAGAACAAGATCTGCTCCAGGAGAGCAGGAATTTCAAGAGTTACTGGACCTTACTAGGTCAAGAAGGACCAATAGAAGGGGAGAGTCATCATCATCCCATCCACCCCCCTCATCTCCATCATCCCATCTTCATTGAGTTCATTTGAGTCTGAGGCCATTCCCAGTCCACAACCTCAGCCAGTCATAAATCGGCCATTTCCACCCCCACCTCCACCAATGGCTTTCCTAGCAACCAACCCATCTCCACTGAGCTTTGCTGCTTATAATGTCATGCCTAAAAACCCTGAACACTTCTATTTGAAGTTCCATATGAATGATCCAAACAGAACTACCGAGGAGCACATTAGAATCTTTCAGACTGGCCTTAAAGATAGAGGGATAAACCATGAGGATGTAGCTTGTAGGTTATTTCCCTATTCACTAGGGGAAGATGTGTTTTACTAGTACAACCATTTACCTACTGGGTCTATCCAACATTGGACTGAGTTGGAGGCTGCCCTTTTGCAAAAATTTTGAATACCCATTAGTTCTAATGAGCTTTACAGACAGTTCACTAATGTGAAGAGAGAGATCAATGAACCCATAGGGTCCTTTAATAATAGGTTTCACCATGCCTATACTAGATTACAGGCCCCTTATGCTGTCGATGAACCCACTGCCTTAGAAGTCTATTATGAAGGACTTGATAGTTTGACAGCCACCTTTATGAAATGGAGTAATAACCCCCCTAAGAGTCTACTAGATGCATATGCAGAAGCTGTTAAGGTTAGCAAAAATATAAGACAACATCTGTCTGGGCCTTTACCCTCATTAGGACCCATTGCTCACCCTGGACAAGTTCCAGCTCTCAACCAGGCTTTCGCTAACCATACTCCAATCATAAATCCCGTGCCTCAGTTGCCTCTAGTCCCTTACCCAAGACCTCATGCAGGGAAAGTTTCATCCACAATTAGTTATTCTCAGCAAATGGTGAATCAACCTCTACATATCCAGCCTCAGGCTAGTTATCCATCATACCTGCAAAATTCTAAAGTCCTGAACTAGTCACTAAATCCCAATGCTCAAAATAATGTGAGTCAGCCTCCACACAGTAATCTTGATAAGGAAAGACAGGATGAGTTGTCTGAACAAATAAAGAAGTGAAATATGGAGGTGACTTATTTAAGGAATCAGAACAATCAGTTGCAAGCTGCTCTGAGGAATATGCAGTCCAATCAGAATAGAGAGAATCCACAAGGACCGCACTTTGATAGGGGGCAACGTCAAGACAGAGGGTATAATAATGATAGAGGATACAACAACGACATAGGATATAACCAGGACAAAGGTTACAATAATGACAAGGGATATAATAATGAAAGAAGATAGAATTATGATAAGGGACAGTCATCAGGTCAGAACTTTGACAGAGGTCAAGGTGGTGGACAAGGTTTCGAAAGAAGACAACAGTCAAGACATAATAGAACTTGGAACACAGGTCCCAACAATGGGGGAGTTCCCACTCCATTGGATCAACTAGTCCATCAACCTGTCAATCAGTTTGTCAGTCAGCCAGTAAATTAAGAGAAGCCTCCTAGTGGTGTATACCTGGCTGAGGCTGTGTTGTCAGGATGGTGTAGGCTCCACAAGACTAGTCATCATTCTGAGCTGGACTGTCAAGAATTCCAAGCAATAGCCTCAATCTTTCAGTATGAAGTAGAAAACAATGCAAGCTGTTAGGAGATAGTACCTTCTATTCCTTATGACTCACCGGTGTTGGTATTGAACCATGCTCCTTTTCCACAAAGTGAGGACAACGAACCTGAAGAAGAACCTGACCAGTTAAAGGATGAGGTAGACCAGGTTTGCAATGGGGATGAAATGACCCAATTATTTGATGAAGATCCAGTAAATGATAATGGTCCCAGAGATGAAGAAGAAGCTTACATTGAAGAAGTGCAGACCTTCCAGAGACCTGTCAAGAGGTATGACTTGAGAGAATTGCCACATAGGTGCCCACAGGCTGGAGGCCCCTTTACTACTTCCATCCCACCAAATAACTTCAACACACCTCTAGACCCTAATGCTAGCAATAATCCATCATTTCCTCAGGTGTCTAAGCAATATTTATCTCAAGACCTGGTACAAGCTGATGTGCCAAAAGGAAGAAATGTTGATGTAAATAAAGAGAAGATGGTGGAATACCTGAGGGAGGCCCCCTCTGATTTAAATGAAGAGTAGTTGGCTATGTATGTCACTGAAGAAATCCAAAATTTAAAGGTAAACCTATCTGCATTCGAGTTATTAAGAGTTCCATCCATTAGAAATGCAGTCTTAGGTTCTTATGCTGCAAATTCCATGACACAAGATAGACTAGTTAGCAAGGATTTCCATAAAGTGTCTAGTTCTCAGCCAATAGGAAGACAAAATCAGTCTCATGATCAAGTCCATATGCCACCTAAGGACACTAGGAAGGAAATGGACAAATCTCAAGTAGTTCAAGTAGACACCCCCTTAACTCTGTTTCAAGGGAAAACATATACTCCCCCTTTCTTGATTTTTGTCTGGGTGTTTGGTAAGAATCTACATAATTGTCTGCTAGATTCTGGTGCCTCAACCAATGTTATGCCCCTTGGTGTCTGTAGAGCTATGGGAATTACTCCTGCTAATTCACAGAAGAAAGTCACCCAGTTGGATAGAACTGAAGTCAATGTGGTAGGAGAACTAAACATGATTCAGATGCAAATTGCTTCTGATCCTAGGATTCAACAAGTTATCAATATACAGGTAGCTGACATACCTGATGCTTATGGCCTGATCTTGGGAAGGGAATTTACCAGGGCCTTGAATGGATATGTCTCGGCTGATCATTCCCATATGTGGCTTCCCTGGAAAGTAGTGCCAAATCAGATCAGAATTGAAAGAGAACCCAGGATGAAATACATGATCACAGAATATCAAAAGACCTCAACAGAAATCCTAGTGTCAGAAGTAAGTATGGGAAACTACATGCTTACTGCTCCTCTTATAGAACCAAATATGGAGGAGGTTCTTATGTTCCACACAATTCTTGTTGACCTTATGACAGAGCCCGGTGATACTGAAGCCCTAGTGGAACCAGTTAAAGACAATGGTGAACCAGCTGAAAATAATGATGACGGTCCAGAAGATAATCAGCTAGCTTTGTTAGAAAGTTTTCAAGAGTTCCTTCAGAAATGCATTGAAGGTCAGATTCAGTTAGGAAGAAGGATGAGCTTTGGAGAGTTACTTTTTCCCAATTGGTGTAGGGTACATAATGCTTCACATTCGGAATTGGATTGCTGCTTATGCCGAGCTGTAGTGGAAAAAATACAGAAACATACCAACCCCACTCCTACAGCCAAAACTGATGCAATCAATGTCCAACAAGATCCTAAAGGGAATGGAATGATGCCTTCTGAAAGACCATCCACTAGTAATAGTGCAAGTAATGCAACAAGAGAATCTGCAGTTGCTGGATGCTGGACTCTGAAATTTGATGGGTCCAAATCAAAGCAAGGAGCTGGAGCTGGCTTTGAGCTGATTAGCCCAAAAGGTAATACATTCTTCATTGCTCATAGACTTTAGTTTCACTGTACGAATAACATAGCAGAGTATGAAGCCCTAGTGCATGGGTTATTAATGGCCTTGAAGAAGAAGGTTAAGATCTTGCAAGTGTATGGGGACTCTGAATTAGTAGTCAAGCAAGTTAGGAGGCAATACTCCTGCCATGACAGAAGGATGACTAACTATAGACACAAAGTATGGGACCTTATTGAAGGATTTGACGCCTTCAATATCCATCTGATTCCATGAAGTAAAAACTAGACAGTTGATTCCTTGGCCCAGGTAGCCAACACCCTGCAGCCTCTATCTCTTTCTAGGTTGAAGAAGTTTACAGTGGAACTGACCCTAGTGCTCTCAGTCCTTGATAATGTCACCAGTTTCTAGGTGTTTGAAGATGATAAGCATATTCTAGACTTTATCATAAACAAAGATATTTTTTCTTCTTAGATCATAGATGAAATCATGCCCCAGGAGGCAGAAATAGACTTAGAAGGGGTAATTAATTTTAAGACCAATACTATTCCCAGGGGAATGGTGCAATTAGAGAGGATTTTTGATTTGGATAAAATCAGAGACCAGGATCAAGACACTAGGAAAGAGTCCATTAGGGGACAATGTGACAAGTATAATGTGGGATCCCAGGATGATGTAAAAAGTGTCCTTATTGGCAAAGTGTGCACCCCAGAAGAAAGATGGGGAATCATTAATGCACTGCACAAATATCCAGATGTGATAGCCTGGAGTTATGAGGACTTGAAGACTTATGATACATCAGTCATAACCCATACTATCCCTCTCAATCTAGGGGTGAAGCCTTTCAGACAGAGGCAGAGGCCTATTAATGCTCTGCTGGAACCTGTAATACAAAGGGAAGTGCAGAAACTGTTGTCTGCAAGAATCATATTTCCAGTCAGGCACTCTACCTGGGTTGTGAACTTGGTTCCTATACGAAAGAAAAATGGAAAAATTAGATTGTGTGTATATTTCAGGAACCTGAATTGAGCATCAGAGAAAGAAAATTATCCAGTGCCTTCACTGGATGAGGTATTGCAGATTGTCAACGGGTCCCAGATGATGTCTTTTCTAGATGGTTACTCAGGATATAACCAAGTCATGGTGCAATATGAGGATAGACACAAGACTGCTTTCACTACTAAGTGGGGCACTTTCACTTATAGAAGAATTCCTTTTGGCATGATTAATGTTGGAGCTACATTCTAGAGAGCAATGGACATAGCCTTTAAAGATATAACTGGTAAGTGCATAATCATTTATATGGATGATCTAACTGTCTTTTCCAAAAGGAGAGGTGATCATATTTCAGATTTATGCAAAGTCTTTCAGAAATGCAGAGAGTTTGGGATATCCCTCAACCCAAAGAAATGCATCTTTGGAGTAACAGAAGGTAAGTTATTAGGGCATATTATCTCTGAGAAATGGATTGTGATTGATCTAGAACGTATAGAGGCTATTCTCAAGATCCCACCACCTGCTAGTAAAAAAGAAATGAAATCGTTCTTTGGCAAGATCAACTTCATCAGGAAGTTCATCACTGGATTTGCTGAGATAGTCAAGCCACTGAATGCGATGCTGAAGCAGGATGCCAAGGTGGAGTGGAATGCAGAAGCGAAGGAAGCATTTGCTAAAATAAAGAGAGCTATTGCTAAGGCTCCAGTTTTAGTAAGTCCTGATTATGCCAAACCATTCTACATATATTCATTTGCTTCTGACCACTCCCGTGTTGCTATATTAACTTAGAAATCTGACCAAGGCAGTGAACACCCTATAGCATTTATGAGCACACCATTGAAGGATGCATAATTGAAATACCCAAATGTGGAGAAGCAGGCATATGCCTTAGTCAAGGCAGTCAAGAAATTTAGACATTATATCCTCAGAAACAAGATCTTTGCTATAGTTCCCGATCCTGCAGTCAAGCTGCTATTGATACAGAATGAACTGGGAGAATGAAGAGCCAAGTGGGTAACTATGCTACAAGAATATGATATGGAGATTTAGCCCATGAAGCTGGTAAGAGGGTAGGGGCTCACAAAGACAATGGCAGAAATCGGTCCTAATTTTACAGCCCAGGCATATACTTTAGAGGATGTCTCTCCTGGCGAGTGGTATGATGATGTTGTCCATTATCTCCTAACTCAAATATTCCCTGACCATCTTAATTCAATACAAAGAAGGGAATTGCGCTTAAAGAGTGACAGTTTCATGCTGAAAGGGGTTGTTTTATATAAGAAAAATCATGAAGGTGTGTACTTAAGATGCCTAGGAAAGGCAGAATCTACAAGAGTGATGTTAGAATTCCATGATAGATATGGTATAGGCCATGGAGCAGCACCTTCTACAACAAACCAGATCCTCAGGGTTGGCTACTACTGGCCTACATTGTTCAAAGACACCACAATCATGTCAGAACCTGTCATGTGTGTTAGACGACCGCTACTAGAGAGAAGTATGCCGCTCTCCCACTTCAGCTAGTTTTTGAGGTAAAACCTTTTGCGCAATGGGGAATGGACTTCATTGGCCCCATCAATCCACCTTCCTCTGCTGGTCATAGGTATATTCTCACCATTACTGAATATTTTACATGATGGACAGAAGCTCTTGCATGCAAACAGTGTACTTCTGAGGTAGTAATTAATTTCCTTGAATCTGGTATTCTTAATTGTTTTGGATGCCCCATGTCCCTAGTATGTGATAATGGTCCTGCGTTTTCATCATTAAAGTTTTCTAATTGGGCTTTTGATCATGGGATCATTATAAAATTTGCATACAATTATTACCCCCAGGGTAATTGGTTGGCTAAGTCATCCAATAAGAATCTCTTGACTGTTATCCGCAAATTGTTGGGACGTAATCCGAAAGATTGGCACACCCAACTCAGATTTTCTCTTTGGGCAGATCGTACCAGACATAAAGCTTCCATAGGGATGTCACCTTACCATCTAGGTTATGGTCTAGAACCTGTGTTTCCTATACAATTGAAAATCCCTACCCTTCAGTTTATTAATGAATATTACAATGAGGGAGACAGACGTGAGGAAAGACTTGCCGAACTATTGCACGTTGAAGAAAAGAGAGACAAAGCCCTGGACAACTTTGCTAAGCATCAAGGGGTTGTCAAGAGATGGTTTGATAAGAGAGCAAGGGTTAAAGCGTTTAGGATTTCTAACTTTGTTCTTTCTTGGGATAAAGCCCATGATCGTAAGGGAGAGCATGGAAAATTTGATAAACTCTGGCTTGGACCTTACCAGATCTCAGAAATCCTGGGAGATAATGCCTTCCGTTTGAAAACTCTCACTGGAGAGGATATCCCATTGCCTGTCAACGGGTAGTATTTGAAGCATTATTTCTAGTCTTGAGTTGTTCCCAGCTCTTGGCTTGTATATAGTTAGGTTAGGGTTTCCCTTTCTGCTTTGCTTTTCTTTGTTTTGGTTGGTGTGGGTTTCCTTTTGGTTTTTTTGTTTTGGCGTTGCTTTTGCTTTGAGGGTTTTCTCTGTTTTCACCCGGATTTGTTGCACCTGCATGGAAAATTTATCTTCTCTGGAGTTGCTCTAGGTGTTTCTTTGGGTGAAATTTAGTCTTGCATCTAGAAAGGATGGTTGAAATATTTGTTGTTTCCAACAGTTTTAATGTCAGATTTATAGAGGATTGAGTCACTGGTGTGGATTTGGACTTGAAGTACTCTGAAAATCTTATATCTTTCGTATATCTTAAAAATCTTGATGTCACTATAGGAATCCTTGTGGAGTCTTGTCAAGTGAAAAATCCTATTTCTGCTTTAGTGCCACTGTGGTTCTCATCCCTGAGTGTGAACTTCATTGTTCACAAGTTGAAATGAAAGAGACATATAAAGAATATCAAAGAAAAGAAAAAATAAAATATTGAATATCAAAAGAATAAATTCAACTTATTAGGTGTACCTGAATATCTCTATCGGGGCTATGGATGCTTGGCTGGCGGTAGAGCTATGTTCAGGAGAGACACAACGATAACCTCGTCGGGGCTATGGACGCCTGACTGGTAGCGAGGCTCTATCCAGGTTGCTTTTGAAGTTAGAAAACTTACGTAGCCTGACCTGACTGAGCTTCGTTTCTATAGTGGCTTAAGGAGGGAATGAACTCATATGCACACACTTATATTTTCAGTTTATGGAAGGTTTGGTCTATCCTTTGGTTCTGATTCTTTGAATCTTTGCATTTTGACTTGCTTGTTTGATGGTGAGATTGAAACCAAAGATTCTAGGTTCTTGATTCCTGTTCGTCATCAAATGCTCTAGAGCATTTTCCAGCCAAAGTCACCATTTGTTGTGCAGTTTTTCGCACACATGCCCCGCTGGAAGCAGGGACCCTCTTTTTCTTCAGTTTTGGTGTTTTGGCCCTTTCCTCTTAGGGTTTTGTCTTACTTGGGAATGTGCTTAAATGTTCATTTTGATTTCTTAGGTGTTCCTCTAGGTTACTCATTGAAAATCTTAAGTTTTGGACGAATTTCAGGCTTTTTCCCTAATTCAGGATTTTCTTGGATCCTGCTTGATTTCCGACTGGACCCTTGTGGTTCAGGAATTTTGGTTCTTCATGGATTTCTGTGAGGACTAGATTTTCCTGGATTCCACCCTGGTGTTGTTTTCCCAGGTTTCATGTCTGTCTTGTCGAGTGCATTAATGGCCTTGTACGCACTTTGAAGGCTAGATCCTACTTGATTTCTAAGATCTTTTGTGACATTATGTTTGATTTTTTCCATCATTTGAGCTAAGAGGTGCTTTCATGCAATTGATTGACTTTGTTTTCAGAGGTGTTTGGGCTGTTTGCTTTGGTGTCTATCTCTTGTGCGTTGTTGCCTATGTTTTTTGCAGACACCATTGAGCTTCGCGTTTGCTACTTTCGAGACCAATTCCCATTTTTTAATGGTATGTCCCTGGTTGCTCTACTATGAATTAATTTATGAATGGCACGTTGGTATTATGAAGTCTTGTGGGATTCGAGTTCCTGTGTGTTTGTTTATTTTATGCTAGGGTTGTTCAGTTATGCATCATTTGTCATCCCTTGGGTAAGTCTTGAACTCACTTGTCTATCTGCATTTTGGTGAACCTTGCCCGAGAGTGTCTAGTAAACCCTGGTAGTGACTCAACAGTGAAACAACTAAGTCCCGAGCTTGCTTGTGCGTTAATGGCAGATGGTGAGGTTTGAAACCTAGGGCAGGGCCATGGCCGGTTATTCCACCTTAAAACAGGCCCAGGATACAAAGAAATTCATGAAAGAGCCCATCCCTAGCTTCCCCTGGTTTTAACTTTTCAGAATCCTTAGTGGGTTTAGCGTCTGGGTGAAATTATGCCTTAGCGTCACAATCCGGGGTGATCCATCCCTTTTGAAGTCTTTTCGCTGTGACCTTCCATTATCGGCGAGACCTTATGTCGATTGCCCTGTGCTTTGTCAAGAGGCCCTCTTAAGTCTGTGTCTTGTCACCGTGACACTATCATTTTTACACCGATAAGATCTTGTATGCCCATCAGTCGGCAAAACCTTTCACTTTTGCCAGGACCTCACCCTGCGAAGAAATCTCTTACCGACATGTTTTTTCACCTTTACTTTCGGCAGGACCGATCCTAGTCGCCAAGAAGTCTCAGTGGGATCTATGAGCTCTACCGATATTCACTATTCGCTAGGACATTCGTCCTTTGGTGAGACCTCCCGCCGAGCATGTTCGCTTTCCCCGCAATGCTTTCCTTTCGGCATGACATCCATTTTTCGTTGAGACCTCTCCGCAAGGTTCTAGCTCCTGCCGATGCTTTCCTTTCGGCGGAACATTGCCATTTCGCTGGGACCTCCCACCGAAAGCTTGAAGTTATATTGAGGTGTTTGCTTGGGCCCGCTGGTCGGTGAGACATGTAACCTTCACCCAGACCTTACCCCAACCACCCTTGGCTCAAACTGATATGTTTGTTATGTCCCTTTTCGTCGGGATATCACACCAAAACCACCATGTCTTGGTGAGATCCTTTCCGATAGCACCTTTCGATGTAACTTCACCCCTTTTCCAAGACTTCTCTACGAGATCTCAACTTATGCCGAAGCCCTCACTCCGGATTCTCCTTTGGTTCGAAACTTTGTGCTACCCGCGGATGTCCATCAAGGCCGGATTTCTTTGAAATCTGGTGTTCCCCTGATTTCCCAAAAATCCTTTTTGGCTTGTTCTTCGCGGAAATCCGTCCCTCACAGATTTTCCCTAAACTTGATGAAATGCGAAGGAATATTGAATAGCATGACATGTTGGTGATTTTCAATGCATTTTCTGATTATTTCATGTCACATTTGGGTCTCCCACGTGGTTTACTGATGAAAAATGATCAAATTTAGGGTTTAAGTAGGTGTTTCTTGGTTACTCCATTCGAACCCGACCAGACAGGAATTTCCCGAAATTCCTTTGGCTCATATTCTGCGGGTGGCCTTGAAACCCGAAATTCACTGTGGTCATTTTATAGGAATTTTAGCAACACCTTGATTATATGGGATGCATTCTAATGGTGTTTTGATGAATTAACATTGCTTTCCTGTGATTTTTATTACATTGTCATGTTGAATGCAGGCTAAATCAAGTAGGACGAGAGTTGGTTCCTCGTTGTCTGATGCAGAGAGGATCAAGCTGGACATTAAGAGTAAGGTCCTGGAAAGTAATATCACTTTTGTCTGGTTAGAAGTCACTGATACAAATGTTGGCCTCTGGGACTATGAAGAGTTTAAAGCAAGGATGGCGGCCAAGGATTCCCCTTTGGTGACTAGAAGTATGAAAGAGTCAGGCCTGTCCCATGTTGCTGGTTTCCCCTCAATAGTGCAATGCTATGAGCTGGTCCTTGAATGTGCAAGGCATTATGATCAAGACACACAGAGGATAATTGGTCCTCAAGGGAGAGTTATTGCAAATCTTAACCTTGTCTCCATTGCCCAGACCTTTGATATGCTGGAACGGTCTCATGTGGTGGGATTCACCATTCAGGTAGCTCAGGAGTTTTATGATGACCAAACTGTGAAGTCTCAGCAGCTAATCAACTCTTGGCTGGAAAAGCCCAAGTCACACTATTCCAAATTACCCAAGTAGCTGTTCAGGGCAAAATTCAAGAAGGAATACTATGATGCCATCACATTTCTTAATAGGGTGGTCAGATTAAAGAGTGCTGGTACATTTGAGAATTGGATGTGCCATGTAATTGTAAGGATGGAGCAGGAGAAAATCGACTACCATTGGGTAGGGGTCATTAGCCAAGTGATTCACGAGAAATTATCCAATGTGTTGCAGACAAAGACCTTCACCATGACCTCCTATTTGGTTTATGCACTTGGTAGGTTCCACCCCTACATAGGATTAGATACAAGGGGTACCTTTGGGCGGGATATTATCTATGAGGTTTTCCCTCAGTTACATTGGGGAGGTTCAAATTATAGGAGAACAAATGATGCATTCACTATGCACATTACCAAAATGCTTCAGGAAGCGGAGCATGTCAGAATTTCAGATCAAGCCAAGGAAACTATCAAGAGATATGGAGCTTGGTTTATTCAAGTTCCAACCTTCTCTTACATTCGGATTGATGGCTTCCATAGGGCCCCATACAGACTTCCAAGGTATCCCACTGACCACATTGTATTATTGGAAGTAACTAGACATATTTGTGATTTTGATGCCATTGTCAAGAAGGAAAAGCATGGGACTGGATTTGGTGGAGATTTTTCATTAAGGATTGGCACTGGAGAGGTATGTCCTTCTATTGGTTCTGCCCAAGCTTTAGAGGAAGAAATGAGTACTTTTGGCCTGACTCTCCATTCCAGGAGATCCATATTCGACATCACAGGAGAGGCTCAAAAGAAGGCCAGTAGAGAATATAGCCATAAGGTAAATCTGGAGGACTACTGGGCCAACTGCAGTGATGAGTATGAGGTCAGAAAGAGGAAATTCTCCCGGCTCCCAGTTGAGTCAATTCGATTAGATTATGTAAGGGAAGTTCCTGACCAGTTGGAGGATGATGGAAACTTGATCCAGGATCATGCCTATGAGGCCATAAAGGACAAACTAATTGGTGATGTAGATTGGTTGGAAGAGGAGCAAATAGATTTAAAGAAACTGATGGATCCGGTCCTCAAATTTAAGAAGATGTGGCTCAAGCACACTTTGTGGGAGTTGGAGAATAAAGGAGTGAAGTGCACTTATGACCTAATGGGAGATTTGGATCCCCATTCTACTTCTGAAGAATCTGCTGAGTAGGACCCTAAGGGCAAGGGTAGGCTAGACTGTCCTCTCAAAATCAAGATTAAGGGTATCCAAGAAATAGAGGTCCAAGGGACAGAAAAATAGAGAAAGCCAAAGGTCAAGAAGAGGACGAGGACTAAGAATTCTGAGTAGAGTCCTGAGGCCGATGCTCCTGTGCCCAAAAGGAAAAGAATTGTAAAAATGTTAGAGAAGGCTAGCTCCAGGGTTGTGGAAGAAGTTGCCCCACCAGTAATAGATGTTGAAAGCTCAGAGGAGAAGGCCAAAGTGTATGCAAGGAAGTCTAGGACTCCTTCTCCTAAGGACAGTGTGCCTGAGGTTGACTTACCACCAGTGGTTTCTCATGAGGAGCAACATGATGATGTGCCTCCCGCCCATGAAGTTCAAGGTGAGCCAGGTGAGGAATAAAATATTGAAGATCATTCAGATACTAAATTTGAAGACTTCCATGTAGGTGATCTCCACAGTATAGAGGTAGAGATTGAAAAGATAATGCAATCCCCAGTGGTTGAACATACAGATTCTCCTAGTCGAACTAAGGTGGTTGAATCTCCTCCAAGGGAAGTAGAGGCAGAAATGACCCCATCACCTGGGCAGGAGGAGGAACATGTTGAAGAAGCAGAAAGCAAGGTGGATGAGGCTCCTAATGAACAAAATTTTAATGAGGTACCTACAGGTCAACAAGATGAATAGGAACAGGCTGAGGCACAATTGGAATCTATTGTCCCTGAGTGGCTTGACAAGGAGATAAAAAGAAAACAGGTGGTTGTGGAAGATAGTCCACCTAATTGGGATGCACTGCTAGCCAAAATTGGAAAAGATAAAGGTAAGAAAAAGGCTAGAGTGATCTCAAGAATTGAAAGAGATGAGGCACATAACAAGGTTGTTCATGTTGCTACCCCTATCCCAGGCAAAAACAGAGATGATGTGGCTGGAAATGATTATAATATAAAGACCTTTAATCTTGGGCCCACATCAGTTGAGCAAGACATTGAAGATTATGAAGGCTCTAGTCCAGTCATTGCGGATAGGTTTAGAAGGGAAGTAAAAACCAAGCAGGAGCTAAAGAGAGAAAACAAGAATCTCAAGAAGTGCTTGGAGGAGTTAATGAAGCCGCTACAGTCAGTCAATCCCTCTTCCTCTACCACCAATCCTCTGCCTCAGGAGACCATAACCGAGCTTGAAAAGATGAAAGCTTCCACCCTTGCCACTGTGAATTGGTTGAAAGGGGTTCAAATTAAGGGTGATGAAGCTATCAAGGAGGTTTTATCAACTGGGAAGGATGCTGCCATGACAACTGAATGGTTGAAACAGGTAATGGCACAGGATAAAGAGGACACCGACCTCCTCCTACAGAAAACCAGAACTCTAATGGAGTACACCTAGGACAGATTGGTGAGTGATGGGATTCTTCCTTCTTCCAGAGCTACCGAGCCATGGGAATGGTTTGAAATGTTGCAAATTAGGCAGAAGGTGTTGAGGAAAATTTACAAACAGAGAAAACATATAGATGACACCCTGGCTGGCGTCTATGATGGCTCCATTTCCTTTTTTGAAATCTTGATGGGAAGAAGGAAGATTGCGCCCAAGTACTTGAGCCTGGAACAATTGAGAGAATGGTGGCATGATGTGTATGCATGACTTGACGATGGTTTTGTTTCTGAGCACCAACTAGATGATGCGGCCACCTACCTCACAGTTATGGATAAGCATGTGACTTACAAGGCAGAGTGGGATAGGTCGGTCAAACACTCAAGGGAGGAGATTGCGTCCATTGAGAGGCGACTTAGGGTTCTACTAGTACCGTCTGTGGCCGACTTAGATGGAGCATTCTTGAAGCTACATGAGGAGTTGGATCAGTGTGAGGATAATAGGGAAGAGAGCTAATGCTAGGCTGCGGCATGATTTGTGCTTCCCCATTATCTTCCCGCCGTCGTCTGGGCTGCATCACAGATCCTGGGCTGACCTCGACAGGATGCACATTTATTGCCTGTTTGACCCATTTCAAGGACTCTCTTGGTCGGGTGGTTGTGCCGAGTTATTGCTGCGAAACCCTTGCCTAGCCGGCGCGTTTCTCTGGGGTCTCTATATATTGGGCATTTGGCCTCTTTGTAAAGGGTTAGTTAGTGAGTTAATAGTTAGAATCTAGAGGAAAATAGTTAGAAGTTAGCCAGTTAGAGGTAGAGTAAGTTAGCGAATAGTTATACTCATGAAAATATTGTAACAGAAAACCATAATTGTTGCTACAGTGGACAATTTAAATACAAGGAATGACATTGTGATTTGGTGCCATACTTGTCTTCTTTGTTTTTGCATGGTTCCTATTTTCTATCTTTAAAATTTATTTGAGAAGGTTAATACTAGTGTTAGATTCGATTGATAATGTTTGTGATTTACTACTTGAATGTTGCAGCAATCCTTCAGTCCATAGTTTTCGCAACCAATTGATTTTTAGTTGCTTTGCAAAGTTAGCCTGGACTTCATATTCCTTGTGCTTAGTTCAATCGTGAATGTTGTTCATCTTAACTGCAATAGGGTTATTTGAATGCATGTTCATGGTTTGAAAATCTTAAGAGCCTTAGAAGATTGCACTGTCCTTTGTAAGATAGCAGATTTATCTGGGTCAAGTAGAGATCAGTTTTGAAGGATTGGTCTGTTTTGGGTATTGGTTGCTTTCATTGTTAGTCTTAGGAATAATATTAGATTTAGAAATCTCTTTGAAACCCTCACTCTTTTGCTATTTCTTTGATTAGTGGGTAACATCTAGGATTGAAATGTCACTAGTATGTTAAATCTAAAAAAAGTGATTCAATAGTTTGCTTGTAGTAAGGTCCCATTGTGATTACCAGCAATTTCACAATTATCACTGAGTTGTTTGTGCATTGTCAAGACCTGACATGAAGACCTTAGGGTTATCTCTTGAGGCTTGCTAATAGAGATTTACCTTTTAAGAGAGATAGGATATTGCATCTTGTCTGTGTTGTTGTTGTGTAGAAACAATGATCAACAATGTCTTCCATCAAAGGTAATAGAACCAATTCCAACAATCTATTTTTTTTATCATCTCCAAATCTAACATAACCACGATCATATTTCTCAAGCTTCAAAAACTTACTTTTATCACCAGTCATATGATTCGAACATCCACTATCAATCAGCCATTGATCTCTATTTCTTTTAACATATAATGTATCTTCAGTGTTATCATTAGATTTCAGACAAATATTAGATCTATATCAAAGCTAGGTTCATCCTTTTCCACCAAAAAGAAATAATCCTCATGATCTAATTCATCATCTTAAATACTGGAATTTTCATTAACATAATAGGCCTTCTTATTGATCCTTTTAAACTTTTTCCTTGTTCTTTTTTCTGGACACTTAGTTGCTAAGTGATCAATATTTCCACATCTAAAACATTTAAGAGGTAGCATACCTTATGACTTTCTGGTACCTTTCTTCAGTTTCCTTGTGAAGTTTGCTTCCAACTCAACTGAACTTTCATTGTCCATATCTTCTTCTTTCTTTGAGGATTTGAAGGTTGTTTCAGATTTCTCCTTTTGTTTTCCAAATTTCCTCATCTCAAATGCGGTCAAGGTGCCAAACAGTTGCTCTCTGTTGAATTTATTCAGATCATAAACTTCCTCAATAGCTGAGATCTTGTCACTATAGCTCTCTAGTAGGGTCATCAAAATCTTCTCCATAACATCTTCATCTGTTAGAGTTCCTCCTTGATTTTTTATTTCATTTACTGCACTGTCAACTCTTTAAATCTAGCTTGCTATATCTTCACCTTCTTCCATCCTCAAGTTTTCATATCTACGTTTAGCTGTCAAATTATTTGATAATTTGACTCTATCATTTCCTTCATAGATTTCTTTTGTATTTTCCCAGACTTCATAAGTGGTGCTCAAAGAAATAACTTTTTTTAAATCAGTTTTAGACAAAGCACTAAAGATTACATACCTTGCTTTTTCATTTTCTTCATAGGATGAAATCTCATCCGCAGTATTAGGACCATTTGTCAATACAACATATTTGTCTCAATAGCTTTCCAAGTCTTGTATCCTAGATAAATTAGGTAACCTCTCATCTTCACTTTCTAGAAACTATAGTTAGATCCATCAAACACAGGGATTGTCAGTTTGTGCACCATCAGATTTACCCCAAGTGGTTAAGCTCTTCTTCAAGGAACCAAAGCTTTGATACCAATTGTTGAATAGTCCAGATAACTGAGAGGGGGGTGAATTAGTTATTCTAAAATAATTTTTTAATTAATCCAGAGAAAGATTAAATCAATCAGATAATAATCAAACAAATATGAACATGAAAGCACATAACAACACCATTCACAATGAACACTAGAATTTACGTGGAAACCCAAGATAGAAAAATCCATGGAGAATGCTAATTCTTAATTATAGAACACTGGTTAAGGCGATTTTTACAAAGGATCACTACCCAAAATGCTCACTATAGGTAAGGCTCATTGCCAGCTATTACAACTAAAGTTAAAAAAGGCTCACTACAAAAAGAGAAAGGCTCACTACCAATAGAAAAGGGCTCATTGCCAATAGAAAAAGGGCTCACTACCAGAAGAATGATGAAAGGGAATCCACTGTTGAAATGACTGTCACCAACAATGATACTAGATAGAATCTCAATGTTTTTTTCCTCTGGTTGTATACTTTCCCATACCTCACAATTTCTAGATTTTTAGATTTGCATTCACCACACTTTCTTTCATGGAACTGAATCAACTCTTACTTATACCATTCCATGCCTCCATAAACTCCTAAGTCGGCCAAACACAATTTGAATTAAGTCACCACAAAAACATTCTCGTGGTGGAAAGGAATGAAATGTGGACCATACAAAACCTCCTTGCTCAAATCAACACCCGACATATTTACCATGATATCTGGGACTAAAGAATAGGAAATGCAAACAATGTTCTAAAGCACATTAACCAATTTCAGATCATTCCAGACCCATAAGAATGTATCTCATTATGTTGCAAAAGGAATGGGACTAGGACATACACGATCAAAGATGGATCATTACAACACAACATCTAGAACCATGCCAATCAAATCACCAAAGCATTAAAACTGAACCTCAGTCAATCAACCAAGATATGCTGACATCAATGATAACCATTAATATCTCAACACATTCCAACATGACACATATTAGAAGATATCAATCACCTAGGGTTGAAAATATAGTATATATGCTAAGAGAAATTGAAATTTGATTGGATGCAATGGAGATAAATCAAAGAACATGAGTGCATCTAGAATATTGAAGTGAAGATGATGAAGATGCAAATGAATAAAAATTTGGAGAAAATATTTGATTGATAAAATAGAAAGTAGCTTTTTGAGGTCTATGTCAAAGATAAGTACTAGATTGAAATTGGACACTTAATACTACTATGGAAGTCTAATCTTGAAATATATTATAGATTATATTTTATAGATGAATTAGTATTTGATTATGAATCAACTGAGAAATTGAAGAAGGTAAAATTTTATTGCACTAGGATAAATGGTCATGCATCTTTCTAGTAGGACTATGTGCAAAATGAAAGAAAAATGAAAGGTGAGGAGAAAATAAAAATATGGGATAGAATGGTTGCAAAGATGAATTCCAAATTCCTTACATAAATTATCAAATAAGTTTATTTTTAAAATTGTAGAATCTAAAGAAAAAGAAGGCGAGTTGAAATAATATATTGAGTAGCTCTACAATCTCACTATTTGAGTTGGTCATGTTGAAGATGATGAGGAAAATGTTTCAAGGTATGTTAATAGGCCTCATATTTCTATTGAATATGAATTTAATTTGATAAGATTGAGGCCAATGAAAGAGGCATATCAGTGTTCTTTGAGGGTAAAAGAGAATTTTTCTACGAGGCAATATAATTTTGTAAGAGGAAAATGAAGGTTCTCTAGGAGAAGGGAAAAAATTGACAGTAATACAAAGTAAGATAGTTATGAGAGATACGTAGACATTTATCAAAATACATAATAATCCAATAAAATAAAATAAAACATGAAGGAGACACAATCTACTAAGAGGGGGGGTGAATCAGTAGATCAAATCCATTTAAAACTCTTTAATCCAACTCCTATGTTAATCAATCAAACATCTATTGATAATCAAGAAATAACATAAGCACACAAATTTGCACATGAAAACACCAGATGTATGTGGAAACCCAAGATGGGAAAAACCATGGTGAGAATATCTTCTTGGATCTACTGTCCAAATATAGCCTTACAAAGTAGGAATATAACAAGGGAATTTACAATATGAAGTAGGAACCAATCTACCAGAGACACGAATCCCCTAATGTATTTGTAGGCACTCACCTACTAGAGACACCAATCCCCAATACAATGATCTAAGTGCCAACTCAATGAGTAGAACACCAATCCTATGACTTACAAAGATAAAGCAAGTGTAGACCTCCAATGTTGATTACTCAAATTACATATAGTCTGAACTTAATTTAGACACTCTACTACACTCCTTAAGATATTCTAATGATGTCATACAATGATTGAGATTCTTCACATTGAACAACACTCGCTTGCACACAAGTATATTCACTCACCACCTTCTCTTCAATTATCTTTGCACACTTCTCCAAAACACAGTTACATAAATATATGATGATTATATACAAGACATTACATTAATATAACTCCATGTTGGCCAAGGATCCGTAATTAACTAGGATGACATATGGTGGACCTAAATTCAAATTACATGAAATGTGTAACAAGTTGGTCCTAAATATATGATGATTATATACAAGACATTACATTATTATAACTCCATGTCGGCCAAGGATCCATAATTAACTAGGATGACATATGGTGGACCTAAATTCAAATTACATGAAATGTGTAACAAGTTGGTCCTAAATCAAATTTGAATGCTTCCAAAAGAACATGATGTTGTGCACTTCCATAAGAACCTTAGCTTGAACCTATTTTATCAGGACATGCTAACTTTGAATGTTGCATGCTACTAGCCATTTTCGCACAGTCCTGGAATGACCAACTAGTTGATATAAAAACACAAAGAGCCTTCTGACACTTCAAATTTCCTACATGCTAAAAATTTCTTTTGGATAATCTAGAATATGATAGAACATGTGTAGAAATACTCTTCATTCAAATCGTAGAGACAAACTTGCCTTCAGAAAGAAATAATGAACATAATTGTATTGCCATAGATCACTTCTATCAGCATGAGTAGATGTATTATGATACTACAGATAATCCTCAACTCATTTTATTAATATAACTAGAAATATATGCTTCCACAACTCAAAATGATATGATAGTACAACTTACATTTAATTCTCACTAATCTTTAGTCATTTGTGACCTCCTTTGACATCAATGACAAATTTTGTTCAACAATATCCCTCTTTGTCATTGATGGAAAATAAAAAATATTGGCCATACACGAAGACGTATCTTTCTAGATGATGAAACTATCTCACATTAATTCCCACTTTATCCCCTTAGAAGATATAGCATTTTGAGTTTCATTTCTCCCCCTTAGTGGATATAGCATTGTGATTTCCATTTCTCCCCCTTTGACATTGATGGAAAAGGTCAATTGAAACCTATTTATCAAATAGAATCCCCCTAATTCCATACCATATTGCTTCTAAAATGCTTTGCAATACCACCAACCCTTCTTGCAGTAGGGAGACAAAGCTCCCCCTCAACCTGTGTTTCCTCTTAATTCAAGAGGAAGGAGCAATGAATCCCATATTCTTCGGTAGAAACTCAAAATTCTCCTTAGGAAGTGGTTTTGTGAAGATATCTACTACTTGCTCCTTGGTTTCCACATACTCCAAATTTACTTCTTTTTTTGTAACCTTCTCTCTTAGAAAATGATACTTGATTGCAATATTCTTTGTCCTTGAATGCATTATTGTATTCTTTGAAATGTTTATAGCACTAGTATTATCACAAAGAATGGAAATAGGTTCATAAAACTCAAGCTCCATCTAATTTATATTTAGTTTCATCCATAATATTTGAGTGCAACATGAGGATGCCACAATGTATTCTACTTTTGTTGTAGATAAGGAAATTTAATCCCATTTCTTGCTTAACTAGGATACAAGAGTGTCACTAAGAAAGAAAGCTCCACCACTTGTACTTTTTTGGTCATCTATGCTTCCTACCCAATTTGCATTTGTGTATGCAGTCACAATTAAATTTTCACTCTTAGGATACCACAAACCAAAATCCATTGTAGCCTTCAAATATCTGAATATTCTTTTCACTGCTTTGACATGAGTTTCTTTATGTGCTACATGAAATCTAGCTACCATTCCAATCACCTGCATTATAGCCAATCTAGATACAATCACATACAATAAAATACTAATCATGGATTTGTACAAGGTCTAGTTTTCCAAAAAATATTCATAATCTTTACTCAAATTACATCTAATAACCATAAGTGTACTTATTGGTTTGCATTCTTCCTTCTTGAACTTACTTAATATTTTGTTTATGTACTTGTTCTGAGAAATGAATATGCCTCTATTTGATTGAGAAATTTAAAAACCAAGAAAGAAAGAAAAAAAACCAAGCATTGACATTTTAAACTCACTTTATATTGAATTCTAGAACACTTTTCACATATCATCATTGTTTCCACCAAATATAATGTTATGAACATAGACAACAACAATCAACAACTTATCTCCCTCTATTTTTATGTATATATTGCTATCCACATTATCTCTATGAAATCCTTGCTGTTGTAGATACTTATCCAACTTGGAATACCATGCTCTAGGTTCTTGTTTGAGACCATAAAGAGCCTTCTTTAATATACACACAAAATTCGGATGGTCTGAGCATTGAAAGCCTTCTGATTTCTCAAAGTAGACTTCTTCTAATTTTCTATTGATAAATGCGGACTTCACATCCATTTGATACACCTTAAAATTATTGAATTTTTAAAGGGCAAAAAACATTTTGATTCTTACAGTCTTGCTACTAGAGACAATATTTCCTCAATTCAATTCTTTCAACCTAAGCATATCCTTTACACACAAGTCTAGCCTTGTTTCATATCACTTCTCCATCATCATTCAACTTGTTTCTAATGACCCACTTGGTACCAATAACATTCTTGCCTTTAGGTCTTGGAACTAGTTCCCAAGTTTCATTTTTCTTTATCTACGATAATTCTTCTTTCATGCATCTACCCATCCTTTTTATTTGCTTGCCTCTATATAAGAACTTGGTTCAATCTTTGATAATAAAGAAAAAATTACCTATTCACTTTCTCTTTCAATTATTCTTTGGGTTTGAACTCCACTATTATTATCTCCTATAATTTTATCCTTTGAATGATTTTTTTAACATACCTTGCTAGAGTCTTTGTGACAGTGTTCTCAGAATTAGCTTCTAAGTCTTCATTATTGCTACAGATTGGCTCTTCATCATCTTCTACTTCTAAAATGTTAGTATGAATGAATTATCTTGTCAACTCTCACATTTTCACTTTCCACAATCCTCTTCAACCTCTTTTTATAACATCTATATACTTTTATTTTCATAGAGTAACCAAGAAAAATACCTGCATTAGTTCTAGATTCAAACTTACCCAAGTGTTCTGCATCCCTTTTGATATAGAATTTTATTCCAAAAATCCTAAGATGTCTGATTGAAGCTATTCTTCCTCTCCATAACTCATTTGGTGTTTTGTTAGACTTAGGTCTAATTTGACCTCTGTTCAAAATATATACAATAGTCTGAAGTAATTCTCTCTAGTACATATCTAGTAAATTTTCTTTACTCAACATTGTTCTTGCCATCTCTTGTACAATCTGGTTCTTTCTTTATATAGCCCCATTTTGTTGCAGAGTCCTAGCTGCATAAAATTGCCTCTGGATCCCATGCTCTTCACAAAAATCATCATACCCATTAAAATTGAATTCTCCACCTCTTTTTGATCTCAAAGCCTTGATTGGTTTTTCCAGTTTCATTCTCAACTAGTTGCTTGAATTCCTTAAACTTCTCAATTGCTTCTAAATTTTTCTTTTAGAAAAGTAATCCAAGTCCTTCTCGTGTAATCATCAATATGCATCATAAATAATTTTCACCTTGTAGAATCTTTGTCTTCATTGGTCTGCATAGATCTGTATGGATCAAATCCAATGGATTTGATGTAGAGTATCCTTAGTAGGAAATTTGGACTTTGTCTATTTTTCCTCAGCATGGTTTGCAACTTGTAGACCAAGGCTTCTTGATATTTGGTATGTCTCAGACCATTCCTTTTGAGTTGATCTTTACAATGCCATGAAAATTAATGTGTCCCAATATTCTATGCTAGAGCCAACTCTCTTATCTCTATATGGTAAGGCAATTTTTTCCATTCAGCTCATTGAGATGATATATCTCACTGTCAGTCTTACTTCCTTCCGTAATCAAATCTCCGATACCATATTTTTGGATTTCACAACTTTTAGCACTAAACGATAGTATGTAACCTTTGTCACACATTTGACTAACACTCAAAAGATTATGCTTTAATCCTTCAACATACAAAAAATCATGATATTTTTTCTTACCACCATCAAGACTGAAAGTACCCTTACCAGTAATCTTGGCAATAGAGTTGTTCCCAAGAGTTACAAATCCTCCATCAAATTTCTTGAGATAAATGAACTTACTTTTGTCTTCATTTGTATGGCTTGAATATTTGTTTTCTATAATCCATAGATTCTTCTCCTTTTGAGCATGTAGCATAGTCCAAGCTATAATAGATTTCTCTAATATTTTCTCTTTTGTTTTCTTCTTCCAAAATTTATTTGATTCATGACACTAACATTTTGACCCTTTTCTTCTTGGTTTTGGTAGAGGACTCACAAAATTGCTTTTGTAGTTTCTAGTAATATGTCCAAAAATTTTGTACTTGTGACAAATGATATTGATAGTGTACAAAGGTACAAATGCATTACTATTGACAAAGTTATTTCTTCTTACTAGAGTTCTTCTATAATCCATAGCCTTATGACCAAAATGATTATAATTAAAATAGTAACCAGAGAAATAATGATTAAACTTGGTATTGTACCCTTTTCCTCTTGTATCTTTTATTCTTCCTTTGCACTTGGATGAAACCATCATTCTTTGCTTTGTTATCATTTTTTGTTGCACTTTGTTTAGAATTTGAACTTTCAGAGCTAATCTCTTTTGGATTTTCCTTAGTAGGCTTCATTGAATACTTAGTCACTTTATTCTTCTGATCACAAAAACCATTACCAATTTTGATATACAGATATCTCTGCCTATCAATTATCTGATCCAAGATCTTGGCGCTTTTCCCAAACTTCATCTTTAGCTAATGATTTTCTCTTTTAAGATCTTTCCTTAGTGATACTATTTCTACCTCAAGCTTCTCACAATCCTTGTCCCTTAATAATATCCTTTTAGTCAAAACTTCTTCAATTCTCTTTGCTTCTTCTTCTTGAACCTTTAAATCAATGATCATCTTTTCTGCATTGAGAAGCTTTTGGGATAAACTATCTTTAGCCTTCACTTCCTCAACAAATATTTTATTTAGTCTCTTAATCTCCTTTCTAGTACAAAGTAACTCTTCCATAAGATCTACTTCTTCATCATCATTTCCAAAATTCATCTTTGCAACATCTTCAGTAGTTTCCATGGCTATGAATACAACCTTTTCTCTTTCATCTATGGAGATTTCCTCATCCTCTTCATCAGTAGAGTAGCCTTCCTCATTAATGAAGAAACTCTTTTGTTTCCTCTGGGATTTATTCCCTTTTTGATATAATTTATTTCCATACTTTTTCTCAACATTGTTAGAATCTTTATAAGGACACTTAGCCATAAAATGTCCTACTTCATTGTAATTAAAACATTTGAAAGGTAACTTACCTTTATAATTTTTGGAGCCTCTTTGTAA
This sequence comes from Sequoia sempervirens, assembly GCA_007258455.2. Taxonomy (NCBI): domain Eukaryota; kingdom Viridiplantae; phylum Streptophyta; class Pinopsida; order Cupressales; family Cupressaceae; genus Sequoia; species Sequoia sempervirens. The sequence goes on along the minus strand of VDFB02315222.1, from coordinate 159,623 downwards.
GTATCTAATAAAATTTGCTTGAACCTCTAGATCTGATCCAACATTAGAATTTGGATCAACTTGCTTCTTAGATGCTCTAAATGTCACCTCTTTCCTTATAGATTTTTCACTATCAAACCTCATCTCATATGCAGTCAAGATTCCATGTAGTTCGACCATCTTTAGAGAATTTAGATCTTTAGCTTCTTCAACATCAAAAAATTTAGAATCAAACCTTCTAGGAAGAGATTTGAGTACCTTTTTCACAATCATTCTTTCTTTCAACTCCTCACCAAGACCTTTGATAGAGTTGAAAAATTCATCAACATGGAGTAGGAATGTGGAAATATTTTCTTCCTTCATTTTTAGATCTTCAAACTGAGCTCTATTAGTTTGAATCTTTGCTTCTTTGACCTTGCCATCATCTTCATAGATGGTGTGTGATTTATCCCATAATTCCTTCACTATCCTACACTGCATGACCTTCACAAACTCAGAGTTAGACACATAAAATAGCATTCCATTCCTTAGAATTATTTTCACAGACCTTCTTTCCAACCTAATCCCTTAGAGAATTTTTAGGAATCTCATATCCATCTGCAACTGGTTACCAAATTTCAAGATCTAGGGCCATCAAGTATTCTTGCATCCTTACTTTCCAAAAAGAATAATTGGATCCATCAAAGAGTGGTGCCTTATTTGTAGACAATCCTTCTTGATCTACTGAGTGTGCATCCCAAATCTACCTCAAGTTATTAAGCTTCTTCAAAGGAACTTGGCTCTGATACCAATTGAAGGGCACACAATCTACTAAGAGGGGGATAAATTAGTAGATCAAATCCATTTGAAACTATTTAATCGAAAACTTATGTTAATCAATCAAACAACCATTGATAATCAAGCAACAATATAAGCACACACATTTTCACATGAGAACATTAGATGTACATGGAAACCCAAGATGGGAAAACCATGATGAGAATAACTACTTGAATCTACTATCCAAATCTAGCCTCACAAAGTAGGAATATAATAAGGGAATTTACAATATGAAGTAGGCACCAACCTACCAGAGAAAACAATCCCCAAATGTATTTGTAAGAACGAACCTATTGGAGACACCAATCACCAATATAATGATCTAAGCACCAACTCAATGAGTAGAACACCAGTCCTACAAAATTACAAAGATAAAGCTTGTGAACCTTCAATGTTGATTACTTAGCTTCCATACAATATAAACTTAATTCAGACACTCTACTACACTCCTTAAGATATTTTGGTGATGGCACACAATGATTGAGATGTTTCACATTGAATAACACTTGATTGCACACAAGTATATTCACTCACCACCTTCTCTTCAATTATCCTCACACACTTCTCTAAGATACAACTACACAAATGTATAATGATTATATACAAGAAATTACATTAACATCACTCCACATTGGTTAGGGATCCACAAATAACCATTTTGACATAAGGTGGACCTAAATTCAAATTACACAAAAAGTGTAACAAGACGGTCCTAAATAAAATTTGATTGTCACAAAAAGAAAATGGTGTTGTGCACTTCCATAGGAACCTTAACCTAGACCTATTTTTATCATCCAACACTATATTTGAGCATCACACACTACTAGCCATTGTCGCATAGTTCTAGAACCACCACTTGGTTGATAGACATACACATAGAGCCTTCTGACACTTCAAATTTCTTGCATGCTAAACATATCTTCCTGAAACTCTAGAATATGGTAGAAAATGTGTAGAAATACTCTCCATTCAAACTACAAAGCCAAAATTACCTTCAGGAAGAAATACTGAACATAATTGTATTGCTAGAGAAATCTCTCTACCTTAAGAAATTGAACTGAAAATTTTTGGATCATACTTTTGGATCACTTCTATCAACATGAGCAGATGTGGTATGATACTACAAACAATCCTCAAATCATTTTATTAATATAGCTAGCAATATATACTTCTGCAACTCAAAATGATATGATAGTACAACTTACATTTAATTCTCACTGATCTTTAGTCGTCAATGAACTCCTTTAACATCAATGACAACTTTTGTTCAACAAAACCTACAAACGCATTACCTTTAAGCATATTGAATGTGTGATGCAAGATTTTTTGGATCCATGGATGATCTAGTGTCACCAAAAATAATAGTACTTATATTTTTAATTTTTTCACTTTATTTTGTGTATTATTTGTTGGTTAATTATTTTCAACTTTATTTCTTAGAGCGTGTTATAAGAAGGATGTGGGTTTCTTATATGTTTTAGAGCATGTGTAGTTGTGCTACAAACTATCTTGAAGTTTCCATAATCCTAAGTTAGGTTGCTATAGGATAATGTTTTGTGTAAATGGGGTATTTAAGATGATTGTATGCTTGATGTAGTCCAATACTTTGGTTTAAATTCTACTTTCACAAGGATTCAATAGGAAATGCAAAGGCTATTAGTATTAGAACTTATATATATTAGGTTGGTTTGATATCATGATTACCATTGTTTTATGCAATATAATCGCATATTAAATAATATGATCTCATCTAAATCTCTAATAATTTATTTTATTTATGATAGCTAAATTAATCATGGTCTTACTATTTAATGATATTTCATCTCTTTCTAACTTTAGAATCAATACAATGAGCTATTTATTACAACTATTATTTTATCAATGTAGATATACAAATATTATTTTGTGATATTATACATATTTAATTCTCATAATTAAGTTATAGGGTCGTGTTGATTTGGATAACTCACATCATGCATTGTTGTGACCTTTTATGTGTGGTATTTGACCTAGATATGGCATGAGTTGATTTATATTAGTTGGGAATTTCTTCCTATTTATTTTGGCTACGCGTATTGTTTCTTAACTCCTTTTCTTGGTCTTTCGAATTAATAATGGGTGAATTGATTATGGAGGCCATATGCAATCTTTTGTTTTATAGGTGACACGATTTGGTAAAAAAATGAGGGGTTTTATTGGATGGTAGTATTTACACCTTTGGAATTGGGTTTTATTTAAGACTTTGGAAAAATAATGTGTTCTTCTAGGGTGAATCAAAGGTTTTTTTGAATAGCTTTTGTAAGAAGAGAGTTTATTATTTTACTATAGTTCATTTTTTTTGTTTCCATATTACATATGAGTGTGTTAATAATTTTTTTGGCCTACTAGATAAGGTATTTTTTCCTACTAAATTCTTTACTAAGTTATTTTGCATTAAGTGGTATCAAATATATTTTTCTTGTTGGCCTATGTTTTGAAGAGGCTCTTGATTTTTTTTTGGATGGACCTATTGAGTCTTGTGATTTCAAAGAGAAAAAGAAGTACAAAACATAGTAGAAGACATTGATCACCTATGGTTGAAAATATAGTAGATATTCTAAGAGAAATTATAATTAGATTGGATGCAATGGAGATAAATCAAAGAATAGGAGTGCATGCGGAAGATTTAAGTGAATATGATGAAGAAGCAAATGAATAAAAAATGGAAAAAAATAATTGATGGATGAAATAGAAAGTATCTTTTGGAGGGCTATGTCAAAGATAGTAGTAGGATGAAATTGGATGCTTAATGTTACTGTGGAAGTATAATCTTGAAAGAGATTATAAATTGTATTTTATAGATGAATAAGTATTTGATTATGAACCAATTGAGAAATTGAAGAAGGTAAAATTTAATTGCACGAGGATAAATGGTCATGCATATTTCTAGTAGGATTGTCTGCAGAAAGAAAGAAAAATGAAAGGAAAGGGGAAAACAAAAATGGGATAAAATGGTTGCAAAGATGAAGTCAAATTCCTATACACAAATTATCAAATAAGTTTATTTTTAAAATTGTATAATCTAAATCAAAATAAGGTAAGTTTGAAAGACTATATTGAGTATCTCTACAAGCTCACTAGTTGAGTTGGCCATGTGGAAGATGATGAGGAAAATATTTCAAGGTATATTAATGGGCTCCATATTTCTATTGAATACATAGTTTAATTTGATAATATTGAGATCAATGAAAGAGGAGTATCAATGTTCTTTGAGGGTAAAAGATAATTTTCTAGGTGGAAATATAATATTGCAAGAGAAAAATTAAGGTTCTTAGAGGGGAAGGGAAAAATTTGATAGCAATACAAAGTAAGACAATTATGAAAGAGAAGTAGACATTTATCAAAACAGTAATTCAAATCAAAACACAAAAGGATAATGGAAGAAGCAGGGCTATAAATTATGATGGTCAAGTAGATGAAGAGAGTGTTGCTTCACTTAAACACACATGGAAAGATTCAAGTAAAGAGAATCCCTTATGCTGATTTTTTTTTTTGTCAAATCCATAAAAAGAGGAGAATGATCCATATCATTGATGGGGTTCGTAATTTCTTCTATTTATTATGTTTACTTTCCATTTCACAAAAAAATACTTGGATAATTTTATCTAATTAATATTTGATACTTTATATTAATGTTTTAAGTTTAAAGCAATAAAACTGATAAATAATGTCATGATAAATTATTATGTTTTGATCATTATCCTAAAAGTATGGTAGTATATGTTGGTGTAATTAATTATTAATTACACTTTACATAAGTTTACTTAGGTAATTATTTAATTCCTAGGTTAATTAGTTGTCATCCTTATCTTGTTGAGCTATCTTGTTGCTCAAGATAAGATTAGGGTTATGCATCTTTGCTTTTATAAAGAAAATCATTATCTTGTAATTATTGAATTCTCGAATAATATTATGTTGTACATTCTTTTGCAACCTCTCTGCTTTTTTTGATTTTCTCTTCTGTGGAAGGTCTTTTTGGTTTGCAAATTTGATCTTGGTTTCTAACAGTATATTATGATTTATTGAGTGATCTTTGCATTGAAGTTTTTTAGAAGATAACTCTTCATGCAACAATAGTGGATAACCCATATTTGAGGCTATTGTGAGCCTAAAATCATATGAGTGACTATCTACAATTGAAGGAGTAGCTACCCATAGATGAAGCAAAACACCTATAGATGAAGGAGATTTTATACATAACCCAAAGTTTCAAACAACAATAATCCTCCACAAAAAATAAGAGAGAACTCAAGCGTTGAAAAATAATGGTAAATATTTTAGTGATTCTTTAGCAAGGATTGTATAAGTTATGCATTTCATTTGCACATCTCTATTGATTTTATTTCTTTCATTTATAGTTTGAAAGTTGTATTAGGAATACACTCCTTAGGGGTTTAATTATGGCAAGTTTTTTATTTGTATTTTTACTAGAGTAAAATAGTTCTCTTCCTATGACTTAGGAATGAGTTAACAGATGTATCTTAGGTTGTTAAGAGTCTAAATAATAAAGGATAGTTAGAATTGGTCTATATATTATTAAGACTTTGTATAATATATTATATATTATGAAGACTTTTTGTAGTAGATAATAAATATTTATTTAAGCAGTTTGTATTGTGTTTCTAAATTCAAAGTAATATATTGTCCTAGTTTAATTAATATTGTGTGAATGAATGAAAGAATATTTGACTAACATCTAATTAGTGAAAGATTATAAATAACCCAAGTATGGGCCCACTTGAGATTAAAATGTAACTCCACTATTAATATTATTCATTGGTACTTGCAATAGACTTAATCATATTTATTTCATGTAGATAATTATTTATTCATAATATGAGTAGTAAATACTTGTAGCATAGTAATTTTTTGTTATTAGAAAAACCTACAACATTGATAATAGCTCGTAACAACTACTATTGAATTTATATTTGATTGGAGTTAATAGAATAATTTCCTTTTGAATTCCAAGATTATTTTCCTACATACAACTACTTAAGAAAGTTCATAGAATTCCTTAAGCTATACATACAATACATGTACCATCCAAGAAAATACATCCTTGGTTTGATGTTATAAATTTTAGCATATCATAGCTAGCGAGTCACTTGATAAGGGATATTCTAATCTATTGAGTATAGTGCATAATTTTTACTACACTAGATTTACTGGTCAATGATGGGGCTAGAAATTATTGACACTATTGTTGAGGATGGTTCAAACTTGATGAGGGTCACACCACCTAAAACCCACACAAATCACAACAATAGATACCAACATAGAAGATGTGAGATAGAAAAGAAAAACTCACTTTCAATTATTTTCAGAAAATGAAATTACAGATTCAAAACTTACATGCTACAGCCTCATGGGCTTGATTCACTACACCAAAATCAACTCTCAAAACAAAATATATTATTCAGAGCCACAATCTGCACTAATGGAGCCACACTACAACCCCAAACTTAAGCCTTTTTATTTTATCCCAATAACCACCCTAGAATGTTCTAGAATGTTCAACTTTCCCTTTTTTCTTGGTGCCAAAAGTCTCACAAAGTTTGATTTTTGGCCTAGGAAGAAATTTTAATGAAATTCACTTTTTAGAGGGGCAACTTCGCAGGGCCATAACTTTTGATCCAGGTGTCTGATTTTCTATTATTTCATATCATTGGAAATCTCTCAAAGAAGAGATCTACAATGCGTGAACCCATTGTAGACCGGTTTATCAACTTTTCAAGCTGTTTCAGGGCCTCTAAAGTCTTCATATCTAAATTTGAAGATGTATTGGCAAAATTTCTCGGGATGAAAACTTTAATATCTCCCAAACCATGTAGGGTATTGAGATGATTCTTTCATGATTGGATTTTTTTTGCAGTTCTGCTCCTTGGGGTAAATTTTTAGGTCCATACGAGCTCATTTAGGCTGACTTACTAAAAATAGTAAGTGACCATTTTTCACTAATTTTGACTCCTGACTGCCATATGCCCCTTAAGTGCCATCATGGAACTCAAAACAACTAAAGAAATTAAGGAAAAATAATTTTTTTTGGGTGATGCAATATTTCCCTACACCATTGGATGCTCTTGCATTAGACACCTAGGGTAATTTGAAAAGTGACCCTATCACTTCTCAGGAGTTAGAGGAAAACCAAGACAATTAACCTCATCCTTAGAAAACTAGGATGAATATTCAACATTCCTTCCTCTCCACTTCACCAAGTGCTTTGCATATTGCCTATTTCTTATGCTTCTACCCACATGACTATCCAAAATTTATTATCTCTCCTCCTTTTCTAAAGTAGGTGCTGGAATATTCCACTGTGCTTCTATTATTTCTTCATTAATTCCTCCTTCATGATATTTTGTTAAATCTGAAATGTTAAACATAGGTGAAATATGAATTTCATCAGACAAGTCTACCTCATATGCATTTCCTAAATCATGCTTCTTCAAGATCTTGCATGGTCCAAGCTTCTTCATCTTTAACTTGTATGTACCGATTGGAAACCTTTCCTTTCACAAATGAACCATGAATTCATCTCCTACCTGGAACTCCTTATACCTCCTCTTCTGATATGCTTTGGCCTTATATTGTAAGTTCATCTTATAAATATCATTTTTCACTTCTTCATGCAAATTCTTCAGGTGCTCAACAAAATTTTCAGCCTCAACACTACTCTTCTCCCCTTATCCATATTTCTCAGTTTAGAAGCAGTTCTTAGACTACTCCCATACACAATCTAGAATGGTGGTTTATTAGTGCTCCTATTAACATAATTATTCTAAGAACTTTTACCCTGTGGTATAATCAAATCCCATCCCTTAGGCTTATCTCCTACTAAGCATCTTAACAGGTTACCCAAACTCCTATTCACCACCTCTGTTTGTCCATCAGTCTGTAGATGGTGTGCAAAATTGAACTTCAAATTTCTCTTCAAATTCTTCCATAATATCCTCCAGAAATAACCAACAAATTTGGTATCTATGTCTGAAACTATACTCTTCGATAGGCCATGTAGTCTCACCACCTCTCTAAAAAACAACTTCGCAATATGAACATCACTGGTCTTATGACATGGAATAAAATTTTCCATCTTTGAAAATCTATCCACCACCACAAATATGGAATCATACCCTCTCTGTGTCCTTGGAAAGCCAAGAACAAAATCCATGCTAATATCCTCCCATGGCCTCTCAAGTACAGGTAATGGCTGATACAATCCATTATTCTGACTTTTTCCTTTCACCATCTAACATACTCTGCAACTTTGTACTAACTTCTCCACATCTTGTCATAACTGTGGCCAATAATAATTCTCACTAACAAGAGCAATGGTCTTATCTCAATCGAAATGTCCAACCAATCATCTACTATGCTTCTCCTTGATTAGATTCTATCTCATAGAACTCCTTGGAATGCCCAATTGGCTTCTTCTAAACAACATATCATCTTGGATTAAGAAATCCAACCATCTTGTCTTATCCAATGTAACAAGTTCCAAACAATCCTTCCAAGCTTATGCAAAGTTTGGATCTCTAGGATACCATATTTTGAGTTCATTGAACCCACCAACATCTATATTCATCTCTATCAATAAATTTTTCCTTCTACTTAAGGAATCTGCAACTCCGTTTGACCTTCCACTCCTATGCTTCAAAACAAAAGTATAACTCTATAAAAAATTAACCCATTTTAAGTGCCTTTAATTTAACTTTCCTTAACTATTGAGATACTGCAAAGCCTGGCGATCAGTATATAAAATAAATTATTTTGGCAACAAATAGTGTCTCCATTTCTTCAAAGCCTGAAATATAGCATAAAACTCCTAATCATATACAAAATATTTCTTCTTACCATCATTTAACTACTCGCTAAAAAAGGCAACATGCTTAGCTTCTTGACTCAAAATAGCTCCTATGGTAGTGCCACTAGACTAACAATCTACCTAAAAGAACTTATTGAAATCTGGAAGTTCCAAAATAGGTTGCTTTGTAACTTCTTCAATATATCAAAAATTTTGGCTGCTCTTGTAGTCCACTTAAACTCTTTTTTATCCCCTCTCATCGCTTCAGTTAGAGGTGGAAAAATACTACTAAAATTCTTAATAATCTTTCTGTAAAAACTTGCTAGAGCATGAAATGATCTTACCTCTATAGAATTCCTCAGGGTAGTCCATTCAATGATAACTCTTACCTTCTCTGGATCCATTTAAAGACCTTCTAATAAGACAACAAATCCCAGATACACCAACTCTCTCTTCATAAAACTAAATTTCTTCAAATTAATCAATAGCTTCTCCTCCCTTCGATATATATTTTGAAATCTTTTTATGAGTTTTATATCACACATATTAAGAGAAGGTAATGGGCTAGTGGACATTTTTGCTAACATTGGTGTTAAAGAGTTTAGGGAGTGGGGTCTAAATGACCCTCTTCCTATAGAGGTTATTGCTACTATGGACCATGAGTGTTGATTTCAATTTGATTAACGTCTCATTATGGTTGGCGGTGTGCATGCCTTTCATCACGTGGCTGATTGTTATGAGAAATTATGGTGTGCAATATTTGAATCAAGTGATTGGTACGGGTGCAGGGTGCCGTAGGAAATGAAACTTTATTATCCCTTGTCCCAACTTTGCCTCACATGGATTTTGGGTGGTCTTGGTATTATTTTCTAGAGCCTTCTTTGTTCTGTGCTTGGAGCCCTAAGTTGGTTTCTTCTGCTAATTGTGGTGAGATGGGTGGAGACAAAAATCATGCTGAACCTTCCTTATGTGATGCTACTAGGAAGAGGAAGGAGGTCTGGCAGGTGCTGGAGAACGGAGGGTTAAAACCCTACTTGGAGAAACTTCATGGTAATAATCCCTAGGTAACAAACCTTTTTGTTAAAGGATGGAATGACAGAGTGCTTAAGCTTTATGAGACCGAGTTTGAGGTTAATGAAGAATTTATTGCTGGTATTACTAGCCTGGCTATGGATGACATGAAAGTCTTTAGGGATAAAAAGGAGGCGTAGACTGCTATAAGAATATTTTTCAAAGATAATGAAGAGAAGGATTTGAGGACTATAAGGAGTGGAAAATATCAGTGAAGTTCCCTTAAGGCTTTATGGGGGGATGTTGTAGAGGAGTTAATGCACTACATTACCTTAGAAGGCCAATTTTCGGCGGTTAATGCATACCACTTCATCCTGCTAAATCACTTCTCACATTAGAAGAGGGTTTCTTTCCCGTTTTATCTTTTGATGTCTCTTGACTCGGATCTCAAGGATCACAAGAAGAATCTAAAAAATCTCATCTTGCATGTAGGGTTAATTATTCTCATCTCTAATTATGAAAGAATTTTTAGGTTGCTAAACCTATGGTCACCTCGAAGGGTAAACATCCCAAACCTGCTGAGGGGTATGAAATGACCTTTGAAGAGGAATCGACCAACAAGAAGGTCAAGAAAAGGAAATTGAATTTGGAAAAAGAGGCTGAGTTAGAGGAGGATGTGGAATATGTTCCTGATTCTCTCACTTCTCTAGAGGGGGGTCCACATTCCCCTCCCATGGGAAAGAATAAAAAAGGGGAACCATGTGCTAGTGAGGGTTATTTAACTTGTAGTGAAGAAGCTATTGCTGATGTGCTGAGTAGGGGTCCAAAGGTGAAGAATGACATGTATGGGGAGGCCTCCTCATTTCCCCTAGTTTCTAAGAAGAATGATTTGGGGTAAGGAAGTGGGAAGAAAATGGTTTTGAGGACTATGATCCAAATTTTGGAGAAGGGCCATCCCCTCACTATTGTGAGCAGCCTCTTTGCTGATGATTCCCTAAGTGTCAAGCCGGTTATGGAGTTGAAAGATAAGTATGGGGATGTTGCTATTGCTATGGAGACCTAGGATTTGGATTTGGAGAGGATTAAGAAGAGAAAGGTGGTGGAAGAGGAAATTGCAAGCTCCATCTGCAAGCTTAAGTCTCCAGTTGTTGTTGAAAAAGGTAAGGACTCCCTTTCTAGTCAGGATAGGATTAGTTCCTCTGAGGAGGAAGATTCCCTAGGAAAAGGGGTTTTTAATATTGATAGAGAAGATTTGTTTGATGTGCTTGGATCTATGTGTGAGGGGTCCATTGTCCTGTTTAAGCTTTTTAAATGGTTTTTCCATGAACTCAATAAAACTAATGTTAGAGTCAGTGGAGTGGTTAGCAAGGCTGAGGGGTCCTCTGTTTAGAATCAGATAGATGATTTTTTTGACTCCTTAAATACTATGGCAGACACTATTGTGGAGAAAAATCTCAAAATGAAATAGAATCTTGAAGGAAGAATCCTGATCCTTGAGAATCAAATGGTGAAAATCTGGGACACTGTGATGAGAGGAGGGGAGGTGTATAAATTTGCTGAAAAATATGAGTCTACTATTGTTACTTCTCCTATGGTTAGTGTTGAGAAGCATAAAGATAGTGCCCATGTTGATGAGGTTGTTGCTACTGGTAAGTTGACGGAGGAGGAAGTTTCTGCTGGGAAGGGTGGTGAGAAAGGTATTGTTTTGATTTCATAGGTAAATATGGATTGTCCTAGAGCTAGGACTAGGAACAAAACTAAAGCTTAGGTTGGGACATTTGGGAAGGATAGTTATGATGTTTTTGATGATGCATAGAAGGCTATGGCTAGCGATGTGGAGGTGATGGATATTCTGAAAATCATATAGTGATATTGGTTGGATCCTCCTTTTTGACTAACTTTTTGTTGATGTGTCGCTATTGTTGGGATATTTTTTGGCTTAATGTTGTTATCTTTTATTTTAGCTTCTTTTTGATGTAAAGGGTTCTGGGCCCCTTCAAAACCCATATTTTACCTCTAATAAAAAACTTCTCCTCCCTTAGCTTCTCAAAAAATCTTCGGATATGCATCAAGTGCTCCTCCAATGTCTTACTGAAAATCAAAATATCATCCAAATAAAAAATAACAAATTTTCCTAAAAATTCTTTCAATACCTCTTTCATAAGCTGCATAAATGTGTTTGGTGCATTGGTTAGCCAAAAAGGAATGACTAACCACTCGTACAAACCCTCCTTGGTTTTAAAGTCCATCTTCCATTCATCTCCTTCTCTAATATGGATTTGGTGATATCCACTCTTCAAATCTATCTTTGTGAAATACTCGGCTCCACTTAAACAATCCATAATGTCATCCACTCTCAATAAGGGAAATCTATACTTGATGGTGATCTTGTTGATGGCTCTAGAATTTGTACACATCTACTATTCCCCATCCTTCTTTGGTGATAGTATTGTAGGTACTGCACATGGACTCAAGCTCTCTCTGATTAATCCCTTCCGCAACAACTCTTGCACTTGTTTGTTCAATTATTCACTATCTACTGGAGTGATATAATGACTTGCCTTATTCAGAAAACTGGCTCCAGAAATCAAGTCCATCTAATGACTAATCTTTCTTATTAGAGGCAAACCTTCAGGTAAGCTATCAAAAATAATAGCTTGAAACTTATTAAACTAATTTGAAACCTCTACTGTATCAATTCTAGGGATTAATGCAAAACACATATGCTCATGCCTCATACCTTCTAGGAGCTTTCTCTCATAAACCAAACATATTCTTTCGTTACTATATACCTTTTCTTATACCTCTTCCAAGGGCTTCAACTTATGATGAACCCCATCCTTTGTCAAAGAATAGGTGTTGGCATGTCCATCCTATACTGCTCACTGATTAAACTTCCACGGTCTTCCTAACAACATATGACAAACATCCATAGGCATAATATCACACAATACCTCATCATGGTAATTTCCAATCTTAAAATTTACCAAACATTGTTCATTTACCAAGGATTTATGGCCCTTCTATAAGAAAGCAATTTGGTATGGGTTTGGATGCCTTCTTCTCTGCAATCGCAACTTACCACTTCCTCTGAAACAAGGTTATTAGTACTACCTCCATCAATAATAACATTGCAAAATTTACCTTCACACTTACATCTAGTGTGAAACCAATTCTTCCTTTGAGTTGGTTCCTTCTCCTCATTCAACAAGCTCTTCTAGTAACAAGAGCCTCTCCTCTTTTTTCTCCTTAGAATGTGAAGACTTAGCATCTTCATCTACATGTGCAACTCATGCATTACCCTTAGGTCTTCTATTTGTCCTTCCTTGATGTTCAGGACACTCATAGGCTCTATTTCCTTCTTCTTTGCACTAGAAATAGGTTCCACGAAGGCCTCCTCTTCCTAGTCCTCGTCTAGATCTTCCTTTTCCTCTTTGGTCTCCATTATTTTGATCTTGAGGATGGTAGGTGTTATCTCCTTTCTGGTTGAGGCTGCTACTAGATCCTTCATCCTTCTTTTTATCTTCATTGTTACCTCCATAAGACCGTCCACTAGTCTTTCTACCATGGCCCCCACCTCATTGTTTGTTCTCAAACCTCTTGTTCAATCATTCTTCAACCTTTAGAGAAAATTGATAAGCATCCTCAATGGTGGTCATTCTTACCAGTGCCAATTCTTCCTATATGTTTAGCTTCAACCTATTAATATAATGAGAAAATTTCTCATTATTCACTTCAGAATGACCCATCTGAATCAGGACCTTGTGAAATTCTTGTGTATTCTTTCACCATCCTTGTTCCTTGCCTCAAGCTCTGCATCTTGAGCGGCTCCAATTCGTAATCAACTGGAATAAATTTTTTCTTCAATTTTGACACCATTTTGTCCCATCTAGAAATTTTATCTTTTCCTTGTCATCCTCTTTCTAACTAGACCTCTTTCCACCATATACTAGCGTGACCTTTCAATTTTTTCTTTACAAACCTCACTTTGTGAGGATCTTCTATCTCCTCAAACTCAAAATATTCCTCCATGTCATTGATCCAATTGATCAATTCTTCAGTATTCAAACTTCCACTAAAAGTTGAAACCTCCATTTTAGGTCTCTTCCCAATGCTTGAGATCGCTCACATCAATCTTCTTTCTCCATGATCCATTGGATCTTGCTCTTCCTCTTCCATTTCATCTTTCGTTTCATCTTCACTGTCATATATTTCTCAATGCACATCTCTTCTTTGAACCTCTTGTTGCAAGGTTTCTAATTGCCTTCCAAGGGATTTGATTTCATCTCTAGGTGAACATCTTCCTCCACCACCTTGGCCTATACCTTTTCCATGTTGGGCAAGTCTTGGAGGTATCTTGAACTCAACCCACACTCATAGGTTCTGTTGCAACTGCCTCACATTCTACACTTTGTTACAAGCTCAGGAACTCCTGCTTTGATACCATTTGACGAGGGCCACACCACCCAAAACCCACACAAATCACAACAATAGATACCAACACGAAAGATGTGAGACAAAAAAGAAAAAATCACTTTCAATTATTTTTAGAAAATGAAATTTCAGATTCAAAACTTACATGCTACAACCTCATGGGCTTGATTCATTACACCAAAATCAACTCTCAAAACAAAATATATTATTCAGAGCCACAATTTGCAGTAATGGAGCCACACTACACCCCCCACTTAACCCTTTTTATTTTCCCCAATAACCACCCTACAATGTTCTGGAACGTTCAACTTTCCCTTTCGTTTTGGTGCCAAAAAGTCCCGCCGTTTGAATTCTAGCCTAGGAAGAAATTTTAATTAGATTCACTGTTTAGAGGGGCAACTTTGCGGGGCCATAACTTTTGATCCAGGTGTCCGATTTGCTATTATTGCATATCGTTGGAAAGCTCTCAAAGAGATCTACAATGCATGAAACCATGTAGGTAGGTTCATTAATTTTTTGAGTTGTGTTTGGGGCCTTGAAAGTCTGCATAAATGAATTTGAAGTTGCATTGGAGAAATTTTCCGAGACAAAAACTTTAATATCTCCCAAACTATGCAAGGTATTGAGATGATTCTGAACGAAAATGTTTTTCAGTTCTGCTCCTCGGGGTAAATTTTTAGGTCCATACCAACCCATTTAGGATGACTTACTAAAAATAGTAAGTGACCATTTTTCACTATTTTTTACTCCTGACTATCTTATGCCCCTTAAGTGTCATCATGGAACTCAAAAAAACTAACGAAATTAAGGAAAAACAATTTTTTTTGGGTGATGCAAGATTTCCCTACGCCACTGGATGCTCCTGCATCAAAAATTTAGAGTTTCTAAGTTCTTGAATAATTTTCCTACTTTCTTAGTGTAAAAATTATATTTCCAAAATCTAGGACTATTAGATATCATACCAAATATTGAATTATCTACAAAAATTGTGCAAGAAGGATATTATTAGCTTAAAGAATATTGTATGTAGTAGAGGAGAGATTCTGTAGGGATATTTCTTCTACTTAATAGATATAAAGAAGAAATAGCAGACCTAGGTGAAGATATAGAAAAAGACAGCCAAGAAAACTTGTGAATCTCAAAGCACAACTTATTGAATTCATTCCATTAGTTATTTCAAGAAAAATGTCCAAAAAAATTCCCTCTTAAGTCATTTTTTCTTCCACTTACATCAAAAGCCACAACACCATAATGGGTAACACAAGAGAAAAAACACCTCCAAAAACCACAACCTTCCAATTTCCCATCTTTGATCATGTTGGGCATGTTTCTATGAACAATATTCCCCTTTATTTCCTTCCTAACTTCCATGGTATCATAATAGAGAAACCAAATATATTTTTGTTTGAGTTTGATGTCTTTTGTAGAAGGTATGATTATACAATTGATTAACTTTCTTAAACATTTAAGTATAATTTCATACATGTTTTAGTAAAAAATTATTATTTATAGGTCTATACAATTATGTGAACACTTGTCCCATCCCTATGTTTTATGTCATTTCAACTTGTAATAGCGAAAATTTCATTGTCATGTCACTATCCCTTATGTTTTTTGGGCTCACTTTGATAAAAGTATTCTAAAAGCAATAACTAGCTTACAAATGACATGTGTTTTTACTCAATCTCTTATTTATTGGGATATATATGTATGTAGACACTTATTTATCTCTATGTTTTATGTCATAATTTCAACTTGTAATGGTGAAAATTTCATACTCATATCATTTTCCCTTCTCTTTGGGCCCACTTTGATTGGAAATTTAAAAAATAAATAACTAGCTTACAAACAACACATTCTTGTGTGAATTCAACTCTTGACATCACACATCATGATCCCATTTATTATTGATCCCTAAATTTACCTTTTATCACTTTAAATCAAATCCACAAGTGTGGACTAGACCTAGGTCACCTCTATATTCATGGATATAAATATTAACTTTTCCAAAATTAAAATCAAAATAAATAGCTCACTAAGAAAGTGTTACTAGTTATTGTGAGCTAAATTAGCACATTATTAGCTATGTTGTGTGACCAAAAATTGTATTTAAATATATTCACTCACTCATTTAAAAGAATGCAAAAATTTGAGAAAAACATATATGTCAAAGGGATTTAAGAAGAATCTATTCTACATTTATCTACACATGACATCATCCTAGGTCCATTGCATGATTGGTTGTTATCATTAGAATTTGTAACAAGTAACATATAACCACTGATTCAAAAACTAAAATAGGATAATTTAATGTTATAATCTATTAATCAAGATGATCAAGATGTTTGCAAGTGTGCTCCCTGCCACTTGAAAATATAGTATTGGTGAGTGTTTTTATAAGAAATGCAAATGGTGGGGGATTCAAACACCTTATCCACCATGAAATGTAACTCCTATGATATTATAACACATCTTAGTATCAAAATAGAGAATGTGTAACTCTTATGGAAGAGTATGGCACTTATCGCACTCAACTTACTCAAAATAAACCTATGTATGCACACTAAATCTAAGTGTAGGAAAATACATAATAAGGTAATAAAATGAAATAAAACCTACAAGAAATTTTCCCATAAGAATAACATAGGTAGGTGATACAAGATCATTTGGATCCATGGGTGATCTATTGTCACAAAAAATAACAATACTTCTATTTTAAAATTTTCACTTTAGTTTTGTGTATTTGTTGTTGGTTGATTATTTTTAATTTTTTTAGAGAGTCCTATAAGAAAGATGTACATTTATTATATGTTTCAAATAACTTGTAGCTTACAAGCCATATTCAAGTTTCCATAATCCTAATTCAAGTTTTTATAGGACAATATTTTGTTTAAAAATGGGGCTATTTAAGATAATGTGATACAGACTCTGCAATATTCTACAAGATGATTGTATGCTTGATGTATGCAAATACTTTGGTTTAAGTTATGTCATCTCAAGGATTCAATAGGAAATGTAAGGGATATTAGTTTTGATTTATATATTAGTTTAGTTGGATATCATAATTTTCATTGTTTTATGCAATATAATTGTTGTTTATTCTTCATATCTTTGGCAATTTTTTAATATTTGGTCTTAATTTTGTGTTTTGAGTCATTTTTTTAAGGGAGACATGGTCATATTAAAGTTAATAAAAATGTTTTTATTAAAAAAATTCTTGTTTCTTTCATTCATGCCCAAATGTAAAATGTAGGTAAATGGAAACTCCAAGTCTAGGCTCCAAGTTCACTAAGAGAGGAAAAAGAAAATCAAAAGAAAACATCACATAGATGAGGGATCCTAGGGTTTCAAACTTTTTTAACATCACTCACACAACATTTACAAGGTTACTATAGTGGCCAGGGATAGAGTTTCAAACATGCAAATGCATACATGAATTTCTCCATTCATGATTTTTAGTTCTAGGAAACATATCAACATGCAGGATAGTGGGTGAAGAGTAGAAGTGGTGGAGTCTTGTGAATAGCAGTTGTTTCAAATTTAAAGTTGAAAAAGAAGGGATAAATGCATGGAACGATAAAGAGGTAAAAGATGACTGTATTTACACTCTTTTATTTCATGGTTTCATCTTAAGGGATAAATATTTGAGATGCTTGCAATCTTCTTTGTAAGATCTTTTAGATATCTTCACTTTGTTATTGCATTTAGAGGATATTTGTTGAAGAAAGTTTAAGAGTTTTTCAAAAGGAAAGATAATCATAGCTCTGTGTTAGAGTCTCAAAACAAGAGAAACCTTACTTTGTGTGGCCTATATTCTTGTGAAATTTCTATCACTATGAAGGATCTTGAACACTCAAAGTATAAGACAAGGAGGAAATCCTATGGACCTAAGATCATATTTTACCATGGTATACCAAACATGAACAAGAAAAATCTATCAAAGAAAACCATAGTAAATAAAAGATTAATGAATGCATGATAGGTGACATAGGACAATGCTCATAAAAAGGCATTAGAAGGAGCATTTGAAAATACCTTGATAATGACAATCATGGTTCACTAAAAAGCAAGATCTCATAGTCATTTTATTGAGATTTGAAGGTTATAATGGAAAAGAGGATTTCACATAATTGATGAGAGACTAGAAGACAAGATTATGCAAGGTTTAAAAGGAGGTCCACATCAACGAGACAATTATTAATAAACACGGGTCACCAAGTTCAAAACCCTAACCATGCAAAAGTATAGTGATAGGTCTGTGAAATTTTATAGGTGCCAAGGGATATGCATTGATGTTTTTGTTCTTGAATACCAATGAATTCTTCAAGCTATGTCATGGATTGTATGCACACATGCTACTTGTATACATAGTCTTAAAAAAGATAGTCTGTAATGAATTTAAGGGAAAATATATGATAGTCATCTCAAAGCTAGAAAATGTAGTTCTTTAAAGATGCCATTGGAAAGATGTATAAAGATGCCAATGAAAAGGAACAAAAGGGTAGTCATTTAATCTCATGTTCACAAGAGGAAAACTAATAGTCCATCAATTGCAACATGATTAGATAATAGAAAGAATGGTATGAGTGGTAGTCAAGAGAATAAAAACAAAATGGTAAAGGAAAGTCATCATGCTATATGTAAGGACAATATTTATGACTATAATGAGGAGCAAGGATAGTCTTTATGAATGTAATGACATAATGAATTTGTTTTACTTAGAAAGGTAGACAATATGATTTCTACAAAAATAGAAGTTGTCATGAGAAGAAGAAAGGGTAGTAGTCTACAAGTTGTGTTCCAAAGGTTGATAAAAGAAATATGACGACATTTCATATGACAGTCACAATCAATAGAGCATAGTGAATAGAGGACAACACTCAAAGAAGATAATCCTTACCTTGAAATTTCCAAGAAAATAGTCACCTTAATCACAAAGGACAATCATCAAGAAAATTTACAGTGATATGAAAATAATTAATATAGATAGTCATTAGAAAAACTTTTAATGGATAGTTTGTTGTATTTTGGTTGTCATTGATGTCAAAAGAGAGTTGTTGATATCAAAAGAGAGTTGCAGTCTAGTTGTTTGGTTGCTAGAATCTCTGAGAAATGCTCTGCATTTCTCCTGTGGTTTGAAAGATAGATTCACGATGTGTCAAGGCATTTGTGATCCAAGTTTTAGTTCATTCGGGTTCTAGGAAGATATTTTTGTGAGTGATAGTTTGAAGACTATGTTGATCCTATGTTGGTGTTTTCAAAGGTGAAAATTTTGGATCAACATTCCTCTATGTTTGTAGATATGGTTGTGTGGATTAGAAGATAAGTTCAATGAGTTGTGAAGGTGTTATATCAAAAATTTCATGTCATTATTCCTTCCATAGAGAAAGTTAGAAATGATAGTGTGTAGAACTATATTGTCCGATGACTATTTTTATTATCTGTTGGATTGCACCAACTTGTTGCTACATGAAGTTGTGAAAGGAATGCATGAGAATTTTCCTAAATATCATGTTATGTCTTCCATTGCTTTGCAAGGTTCTTTTTATTTTCTCTAGAACAGGTTGTGGTCTAGAATGGATGTTCTGTTGGGTTGTGCTTTTGCCTGGCTAACTAAGTAATGTTGAGAGTGTGTGCCACAAGTTCAAGTGTGTGCAAATTTCAAGGATTGTTTGAAGGTGTTTTATGGGTCATGTTGACCCATCTGGGAGAAGTGCAAGTAATTCTTTATCATTCATGTGTATCACCAATGTTGTGAAGGCCAATATACTTCAAATGCCATATGTTCTTGCTTAAGGTCAACCTATTTTGAATTTGTGAAGCCTATGAATGATGTTCATTGAAGAATGAAGGTGTGAAGATTGTTTGGGACTAGGTTAAGCATGTTTTGGAATCTGCAAGGCATGTTCCTCTTCCTAGTGTTGTGTGTAGTCTTTTGGGTCTTGACCTCTACACATTTCATATTGTGTGTTTGATCTTTGTCCAACTTGTAAATTTAATATTTTTATTGTACGTTGACATGTGAATTTTAATCAATGTAATATCATGTATAAATTGTAAACCTAGTTGATCTAGGTTGGGGTGTTTGTTTGAAATGATGAAAATTGAATAAGTAATTGAAAGATAAAAGCTAGAAGTGTAAGTTCTTGTCTAGTTTCATCTTTAACACATTTTTGTGATAGAAGGGAAGTGAATAAGGTGCCTAATTGTTTTTTGGAGGTAATGGGCCAAAGGAAAAGCTTCTTGAAGGCTGAAATAAGTGAGCTAGTAAACTACAAAGAAGAAATTTGAAGATACTTGTAGAAGTGTCAAAGCATAATTACAATCATCAAAAAGAGAAGGGAAAGCAATATTGCAATCATCGAAAGGATTGATCCTAATTGTTAGTTTCAAATAGTGGAAGGATTGTCATTCTATAATCATTCTTGAGTTTGTTCTCAAATTAGGGAGTTGTAGCTTCCTTAGGTTGTAGTCCTAAAAAAAAGTATGTAGGGAGTTGTAGCTTCGTTGGTAGTAACCCTAAAACCTATTTTCATGGAATAGTAACTTTCTTGGGTTGTAGCCTTGAAGTAAAGTTGTAACTGCTATTCATTTGTGAGACTAGATTAGGATAGTAGCTCCTAGCAACATTTCTCATCATGGTTTTTCCCCTTTGTGGTTTTCCACGTACATTTGGTGTTGTGTTGTGTTGTACATTGCTTTTATCTTTAATGTTCTTTCTTATGCGGTAGAGTTTGAAGTTTCTTTTGTTCTAGAAGTTTTGAGATCTAATAGAATAATAATTCAACCCCCCTCAGTATTTTGGTGTATGTTCAACAAAGTCATGATTGTCCGAAATAGTATTTTGAAAAAGGTGATAGGATAGTCTTTACCTACTTCAAGGAACCATGAAGAGGAAAAATTGGATGATAGAAGAGACCTAGGACATAAGTTTAAATGAGATGATTAACCTAGTAGACCTAAAATACCAATGAGTAAGGTCATGATAAGAGTCCATATTGAAGTAGTTAAAAAAAGACATATGGATGACAGTCATGAAACCATAATGATAAAGACAATCCTATAGGGATAGAAGAATCAAAGAGTCAATAGTGATAGTCAAACTAAGGCACATGAAGTGTAGTCTTTGCTAATGAATAGGGATAGTGATAGTGCTCATGTGTAGTGTCAAAAGATAGATTTTAGTCAAGTCACAATGAAATAGTAAAGGATAGTCTAGGGACAATATGACAATCCCTTAAAAAAGATGGTCACAGTCCATGGAGTGTAGGGACATAAAATTTTGATGAGCCACTCAATCAAGAGCAGGCATAATAGAGGTTTGAAAAGATAGTGACAAGATAACCAAGGATGGGAAGTGTTCTACTTTGTTAGGGCATAGTACAAGCAAGAATTGCATGATGAAGATGATAGTTTTCAATGCATTCATAGAAGGCCTAAAAATAGAGATAACAAATAGTTTAAAAATATTATTAAATAGTGCAATTATTTTGACAATGGAAAATACACTAAGAGATCATAAGTCTAATAAAAATAGGATAGTGATCTACACACAACTATTACAAGGATAGGTCCTTATTTAGTATCATATTCTGAAACAACATAAAATAGGTTGGGGGTTGATTGAAAGCAAAAGGGGGTTCACCAAAATGATAGTAGGTAGACCTATTCTCCTTAATTTCATTAGGAAATGAGATCCAAACAATGAAAGGACTATCAACCTCAAGGTGAGTCAGGTCAAGGTGTGAATCTACTAATTTCCCTTTTTTTGCAAGGATGGGGGTCTTGATTAGACAAATCTTTGGGGAGAAAGATTAAAAATAGAAAACTAACTCCAAAATGCAATCTACAACATGAATTTAATAGATTATACTCAATTTTGATGGAACCAAAAATAAAAAATCCAGATCTAAGAAAGGGAAAATGATATGTACCAATCACCAAAAGTGTTTTTTCAAAGCTAATTGAGGACTCATTCACCCTATGGTGAATAGGTCCTACCTAGGGTTCTGCAAAAATGGTTTATGGGTACTCTTCTATTGTATCTGCACTCCTAGATCCCCAATTTTCATAGTCAGAAAGTTAGAAATAAATCTTGTAGGAAAGTTTCTATGAAATTGCAACAATGATGAAAACAAATACAACTTTGACAAATTTACAATTTTTCTCTTCAAGAGATTTTCCACCTAAAATCTGCAAACACAAATCAAGAGGGAAAAATGTTTTGTTGTTGGTTAATGGGGGTTTTCCTTGGTCAAACCTTGTTTTGGTAATTACACCTTGAAATGAAATGAAATAGCATGAAAGGAATGATGAATGAACAAGCCTTTGTCACAATTCACCAAACCCTTGTTTGAACCGTGGAATGTAGATATGCAACTAGAATGAAATGACTTCAATAGATGTGGATCTTGATCTTGAAAATTGATTTGAAACAATTCCTTTGAATGCTTGAATGGATCTTGAACACTACATCAACATATTATCTCAAATAACATGAATGATATAAGAAGACTTTGACATGATAATGGATCTTGATTGCTGCAATATATCTTCACTAAATAATCTCTTGAAATGCTCCTGTGAAAGTACTCTTATGATAACTTGGACTTGCTAGAAAACTCTTCTTAGATGAAACTTAGTGAAATGACCTTATATTTATACATATGTAACATTAATTTCCAAAAATTCAAATAACACAAGATGACATGTGAATATAGATTTGGAATAATTGAAATACCACCAAAAACATAATAAAAATGTAGGTCCTAGGTCTAAGTGAGGACCCATTCGACGTCACTTACCTAGGACACACATTCTCCAATGATAAGTGTTATGTTATGGCATTAATGAATGTTAGGTTTTCCTCTTCAGAAATTATAATTAATTAGGCTTAGATTTGAATTAAAGGGGCCAATTAAGGCACATTAACCTCAATTAATTAATAAAGCCCTAGATAAGTTTGAAAGTGTAGAGGTAAACTTTACAACACCACAAACAAGGCACAATTAATTCCATTTTATTTAATAAGGCCCTAAACTTAATGTGAATATGTAAAATACATATTACAACACTAAATTAAGGCATAATTTAGCTCATTTTACTATTAATATTTCCCAAATTAAGTGTGAAAAAGGGATAGTTTTTCCTACACTACATTTAGCCCCCACTTTAGTGAGAGGATGAGCATAAGAAAAAACTCACACTAAATTAGACATTCAAGACGCATATGTATGTAGCAATGACAAAGATACTCAATCATACAACATCAAAGCCTAGAAGAAAGGGATGTAGATCAAGCTTCTACTATTTGTCTAGCTCGATGTGGATCAAGTATAGGTTGTTTGTCTAATGTGTTCACAAGAAGAACTCAATGTCCCCTATACAAAAAACACATACACTCACATAGGTTAATGGAACCTTAGGCTATCCACTAGGTGAGCCCCCAATGGGAGGAAAATGAGAGAATCTTATTAGGCTCCCATACCATATCAAAGCTATCCTCCTAAAAAATTCAAGAAGGCACCACAATATGAAAATTTGAGTTTCAAAAGGCATAACAAGCTACATTATGCTAAGAAATCATGAACATGGGAAAGGCTTTACTATAAATTAAGGTGTGTTATGCTTGGTGGCCTTGAATTTAGGGGTTCGAGCTTCACAAGGTTAACAAGTTGTATTATGCTAAACACTTATGAACATTATATATATGTATATAGGTTTGTTCAAAGGGACTTTTCTTAAATCATGTAAGGTCTCTTCTTAGGGATCATCATGCCTAATGTCTCCAAGAGAGGACAAGTCTAGAATAAGAGAATTGCAACTTAGGGAATGCAACGTGTAGCATCACCACTAAGAGGAAAGTCATATGCGAAGAAATATCATGCTCTCAGAGGACACCAAACCCAATGACAGCACCAAGAAAAGGACACATCATAAGAATAAAGAAAATTGCACATTGAAACATGAGTGTCAATGTATGCCCCTATAGAGAAGGGGGATTCACTACTCATGAGTTCTCTTTGTTCAGAGAGCCTCATGGGGTGAACTTCCCTAAACTACCTCAAGGAACAAACACAAGGGTTCTAGAATCAGAAAGAGAAAGTCACAGAGATTTTCTAGAAAGACTAATGGGCTCTTGGCCAAAGAACGACAGTGCAGGTCTAGGATGACATTGTAGGTCTGGGACAGCAACGTGGTGTGCTGGCATCTCTCTAGCATGCTAGCAACCATACAAACCAAAAAGTGAGAATGTCATAGAAAATAGATTAGTGACTACTAGCAATCTAATTACTAAGACATTCAAAAGTATTGGAAAATAATAGAATGTGACAAAGCTAAAATAAAGTGAAATAGAAATGATAAAGATAACAAGAGATAGAAAGGAAATGCTCACAAGCATGCAAGTGATGAATCCTCCATCATACGAATGTCTTCAATACCTGCATGCATAAGATCTGGAGAAAATTTCAGGGTTGTTAGGGGTTTTCCTTAGTCAAACCCCCGTTTAGTTCTTCTCACCTCCACGGACAACCAGATAGACAAAGAGAAATAAAGTATGAAAGTGTGATGTGATAAAAGCAATCCTTGCTTGAGGAGGAGAACCTATATCACAAAATGTAGGTGATAAAAGAAATCCCTGCTCAAGGAGGAGAACTCATATCACAAAATGTAGGTGATAAAAGCAATCCCCGCTCGAGGAGGAGAACCTGTATCTTGAAATGATGCAATAGATAGGGGATATGGAATCCTAGGATTCTCGCAAGCAGAAGATAAACAAAGTATCAATTGCAAGGCTTAAAAAAGGAGGGATAGCTTTGAGAGCCAAGAGCCGCAAAGATTATTGTGAGAACGTGAGAGCTTGAATCCACTATAGCAAGTTGTATCGAGTTGTGCAAGAAAAATAACAAGAGAGAAAATGATAGATCCAAGGATGTTGGAAAGAAGCTAGCTGAACTTAGAAGAATCCATAGGATTGAAAGGATAGCATTTAAGGAAGGAAAAGAAGCTTCATGAGTGGTTACAAGGAATCCCGAGCCGTTACCACCAACAAAAGCAGATGACAAGTGGTGAACATGCATGGAAATGGTCATTTGAATGTTGAAACATCAGAGGATGCTAGTGCAGTGCACTAGTGTCTAGATGCATCATGTTACAAAACAACATGAATGGTAAAATGACAAGGTTGGATGCAAAGTTGACGCACGAAGATAGCTGCTGAAAAGGGGTGTTGAACATCCTCAAAGGGGAAAAAGGCTAATGCAAGGGATAAAATGAGCCTCCACAAGTTCTAAGGGAGTGAACACTAAAGTGGATACAAAAATGTATGTGAAATTACAAGGGGTTCAATTTTACGTGACATTACATTTTTCCCCCACTTCAGTGGACATGTGAATCTACACTAATATGCATGCTAAAGGAAATATACTAAAAATAAATAACATCATTATGCTAAAAGGATACTATAGAGGAATAAAATAACTCTTTGAATCAAAGAAGCATGCCCCTAGGTTGAAGACCTACAAAAAAATGCATTAGACAAGAAAAACCTGCACCAGACAACAATGTTAGCACACAAAAAACTAAAGGATTTGAGTCAACAAAGTGAAAGAGACCTCAATGTAAAAGGTTGTATCAATAGCATGCATCATCCCCAATTTAAGAAATAACACACTTAGAAGAATTATAAAACAAAGAGAGGAAGGGCATATACCCAAGATGAAGAAGATACAGACCTTCAATCTGCTATATACAAAAGAGAAGAGAAGAGATAAAAGAATTTAAGAGGGAGAAGCTAGAAAGAAATGAAAATTACAAGAGAGATGGCTCCACAGGTACTCTCTCCTAAGGAGGTTTGAATGAAGTGCACCATGTTGGAAAAACAAGGATAGACAACTAAGAGGGGGGTTGAATCAGTTGTCACAAAAATTTAAAATTTTCTTACTTATCTTAACTTAAATCTCAGATCTGATGAATAAGCAATTAACCACAAACAATTAACACATCAGAGAGACAAAAAACACCAAGATTTTTTACGTGGAAACCCTGTTAGGGGAAAAACCATGGTGGATGTTAGTCCACAAGATTATACTCTGCTAAAATTATAATGAAAAATAATAAGGGGAATGCACAAGCATTCAAGCACACTACCTAGAGCTCACTGCTCAAATACAAAAGGGGCTCACTACCCAGCAGAATAGGATTAAAAATCCAAAGGGTATGAACTGAGAAAATAGCTTCTGCACAAGCCTAATTACAGTTCCAATTAAGCTCAACACTTCTTCACACTTCGCACAATAGTCTTCACACTCTTCTCTACAACTGAATGATATTCACACATACACATAGGAGAAAATCCTCGACTTGCTACACCAATGAAACAATCACACATATATATCCGCTACATGAGATTTCATCACATCTTAGTCGGCCAAGAAAAATAAAATATATTTGCAATGTTAGACAAAATTTTCAATTAAATTTTTAATGCATATCCACCAAGGTCAGCCACAACATAGTGGAGACCCAAATTAATATCTCCAACACAAAAATACTTCAATTAATTCCACCTCGAAGATCCACAACATGCTACCACCATCATGTCCGTGAAGAACATGAAAAACCAAACATACAAAGAAAAATATTCAAAAAGTACACCGATCAATGTGGATGTACCACAAAGATAGAGAACGATCTAGAAGCATCCAAGAACACCAAGAAACAACATAGAAGCATCTACAACAACTGAGATCAACAAAATCACATAATCTACGTTCAGGAATACTGACAGAGACCACATAAACATTTTCAAACCACAACACACTCAAAACTTCACGTGGACCTTTGAAACTTCTGATAGATGATCTAGATATACTCAAAAATAATCCCTTTGATCCACACCAACTAATCTTCAACTTAGAGAGCATAACACCTTCATGATTTGCACAGTTCCAATAGGAACCTAGAACAATTCCTTTCACAATTTTCTCAATATGTTCGACATATACAACCTCTAGTACACCAAATGCTAATAGTGTTGACATCAATGACAACCACATATTAGCAGCACATCCATAGCATCCAACAATCTCCCCCTTTGGTATTGAAGGAAACACATGTGAAAAATACCATCAACCCAACACACTTGCTTCTTAACAACCTTTCTCCCACAAGGCTCTTCTCCTCGAAAGATTATTCACATTGCACTTCTCCCCCTTTGACATCAATGGAAAAGGTAACAATAACCTTTCCATATACACACTCTGAACCACATATCTACACATCTGACTACTCCCCCTAAGTAGCAGCCATGAAAACATCAATCTGGATCAGAATATAGCAATGAAGTTCATGGATTGATGCAAGCAAATGCATCTTTTAGTTCTTATTAGGAGGGGTGATTACCCCTAGCATACTTATGAGATACTCAAAAGTATCCTTTGGAAATGGCTTAGTAAATATATCTACAATCTGTTCTTTGGTAGGCACATACTCCAGTTTGACTTCTTTCTCATTCACTTTCTCCCTCAAGAAATGAAACTTGATTGATATATGTTTAGTCTTAGAGTGTAGCACTAGATTCCTTGAGATATTTATTGCACTTGAATTGTCATAGTATATAGCAATAGGCTCTTCATATGTCACCCTGATATCTCTCAACATCTGTTTCATCCACATCACTTGAGTGTAATTATTGGCAACAACAATGTATTCTACTTCAGCAGTAGATAGAGAAATTGAGTTTTTCTTTTTACTTAACCAAGATACCAACTTCTTCCCTAGGAAGAAAGCACCATCACTAGTACTTTTCTTGTCATCTACATCACCAACCCGATCTGCATCAGTTTATGTAAACAAAGTGAGATCATCATCCTTTGGATACCAAAGTCCAAAGTCAATTGTTCCTTTCAGATATCTAAAAATTCTCTTGACAACAGTGACATGTGATTCTTTTGGATTAGCCTAAAATATAGCAACCATACATATAGCATTCATAATGTCTGGTCTAGTCTGAGTCAAGTAGAGCAATCCACCAATCATTGACCTATATTTGGTTTTATTTTCCTTAGGAGAATCATCATTTTGTGTCAACTTACATTCGATCACCATGGGGGTACCAATAGGTTTGGAGTCGTCCATCCCAAATTTCTCTAGCAGTTCTTTCACATATTTGGATTGAGATAAGAAGATCCCCTTGTCCAACTATGTAACTTGTAATCCCAGAAGGAACTTCATTTCTCCAATCATACTCATCTCAAATTCACTCTTCATTTCATCAGCAAACTTCATACATAGATTATCATCTCCAAAAATGATGTCATCAACAAAAACTTCTATAATTAACTCCTTATCATTATCTAATTTGAAGTATAAGTTGCTATCAGCAGTACCTTTAGTGAATCCAAGCTTCAACATATATCTGTCCAATCTAGCATACTAGGCTCTGGGGGCTTTCTTAAGTCCATACAGAACTTTCTTCAACCTGTAAACCATATCTCCTTTGTCTGTTAGTTGAAATCCATCTGGCTATTCAATGTACACTTCTTCTAGTTCTCCATTTAGAAATGCAGACTTTACATCCATTTAATAGACTTTATAGTCCTTGTGTGCAACATAAGCAAGAAATAGTCTAACAGCTTCAATCCTAGCAACAGGAGCTAAGGTTTCTTCAAAATAAACACCTTCCATTTGAGAATACCCTTTACATACCAATCTTGCTTTATTCTAAACCACTTCACCTTCTTCATTCAACCTGTTTCTAAATACCCATTTAGTACCAATCACATTTTTGTCTTTAGGCCTTGGAACTAGTAGCCATGTGTCATTCTTTTCAATCTGTGTTAGTTCTTCCTTCATAGCTTCCAACCAGTGTTCATCTTTATAGGCTTCAAATACTTTTTTAGGTTCAATCTTGGAGATCAAACAACATTCTTCTGCAATTTTTCTTCTAGTTTTCACTCTTTATTCTTATCTCTTTTGATTTGATTTCCAGAATGATTCAACTTTACATACCTTGGAGTTTTTGGAATATTCCTGAGCTTTTGATTCTTTTGATCTTTCTTCTACACTTGCACTTGTCTGAACCTCCTAGCTGACTTGATTTACTGGAACAAATTGAGGTTGCTTCACCAAAACAACTAGAACATATGGAACATATGGCACAATTTGAAGTTGATTATGTGTCTGAACATTCTTCCCTTGGCTTGTAATGTCTTCATCTGAATCATAACTACAATGTTTGAATTATTTAACAGAGTCCTCATCAACTCTGACATTTTCACTTTCAACCATCTTTCTCAGTATTTTATTATAGCACTGGTAGGCCTTGCTTTTAGTGGAGTAACCTAGGAAGATTCCTTCATCACTTCTTGCATCAAATTTTCCTATATCATCATCTCTCCTGATATAACACTTGCTTCCAAAGATCTTAAAATACTTAACAGTAGGTTTGTGACTAAACCATAACTCATAAGGAGTCTTACCAAAATTACCATTAGCATTTACCCTATTCAAAGTATACGCAACAGTTCTTATGACTTCACTCCAGTACATCTGAGATACATATCCTTCCATCATCATCATTCTGGAAACATCCAAAATTGTTCTATTCTTTCTCTCTGCAACTCCATTCTATTGAGGGGTTCAGGGAGTAGATAATTGTCTTTTAATTCCATGCTCTTCACAATAAGAGTTGAATTCCTTGGAAATGAACTCACCACCACTGTCAGATATCAGGCACTTAATTTTCATACCTTTCTCATTTTCTTCCATAGCCTTGAAACTTTTGAAATTCTCCAATGCTTCACATTTTTCTCTTAAAAAGGAAACCTAAATCATTCTAGGGTAATCATCAATAACAAGCATAAAATACCTTTCTCCATGTATACTTTTGACTCTATGGGGACCACAAAGGTCAGTATGTAGTAGCTCCAGCAAATTATTTGAATGAAACTGTTTGCTCTGGAAAGAGACTATAGTTTGTTTACCCATCTGACATTCCTTGCAAATTATATTAGTAGGCTTTACTAGCCTAGGTAGATCTCTTACTGCTTGAGTAGAACTTATCTTGATAATGTTGTCAAAGTTTACATGACAAAATATCCTATGCCACAACCAAATTTCATCTACTTGAGCAATTAAACAACTTCCACTAGCAGTATTTAGATGAAAAATGTTACCTTTTGTTTGTTTGTCCATTGCAATCATATTCCTGGAACTCCCACGTATCTTGCATCTTCCATCTTTGAACTGAAGATCATATCCCTTGTGAACCATCTGTCCAACACTCAACAAGTTATGCTTCAGGCCTTCAACATAGAGGACATCATCAATGTTGTCCTTACCCTCAAGTAAAATAGATCCTCTACCATGAATCACACCAACATTGTTATCTCCAAATCTTACAACCCCACCATCATACTTCTCTAGACTCACAAATTTTCTTTTATCACCTATCATATGATGTGAGCATCCACTGTCAATGACCCATTCATCTTTCTCTTCAACTTGGGCTTCAAGAGCTTTTTCATTTTTAGTAGATTCAGTAGCCATAGGATTATCTTCAATGGTAGCAATGAAATCCCATTCATCTTCTTTTCCATTATCTTTATCAGACTCATCATTAATCACCGCTTCTTCAACAAAGTAGCATCTCTTTTGGAATCTAGAATTTTTAGGCTTAGATCTAGGAACTCTTTCACGACATCTTGATGCAAAATGACCTATTTTACTCATGAAAAAAATTTAATAGGCAATACATCTTCATACTTACCTTTTCCTCTCCCTTCTTGCTTTGCAATCAATGCTTCCAATTCTTCTACCTCTCTTTCTTTATCTTCAAGTTATTTCAGTTCTTCAACATACTTGGTTATCTTTTTGGAACTCTCCCAGACTATATATTTTTCTGCTACTTCCAAATACAGTAGCCTTGAATGTAGATTCATTCTTTGATGTAGATTCACCAAATTCGCTTATTTCTAAAGCAGCAAGCTTCCCAATCAGTGTGTCTCCAGTCATCTTGTTTACTGATATGAAATCTTCAATAGCATGAACCTTCATTTTGTAGGATGGAGGAAAGGATCTGAGTACTTTAGCTACAATTTCATCCTCATCCACAAAACCACTGACACATTTAATACCCATCACTATTTCATTTACTCTCTACATAAAAGAGGTGATATTTTCATCTTCACCCATCTTCAAATTCCCATACTTGCCTTTCAAGCTCTGTAGCTTAGCCATCTTCACTTGTGCATCTCCTTCATACAAATTTTCCAATTTCATCCAAATCTCATGAGCTGTCTACAAACGCATCACATTAGCCATCTCTAAATCTGTCAGAGCACTCACCAAAGCTTCAACATCCCAGGTATTAATTTCAATGCCTTTGATCTCATCAATAGAAGAGGGACCATTCTCAAGAATAGTGTATGGATCTTTTTCAATCTTCCAGTAAGCATCACCAATGCACTTTAGATGACATTGCATCCAGACTTTCCACATTAAATAGTTAGTGCCATCAAATCTAGGACTGTCCATCTTGAATGTTGCCATCTCAGATCACCTCAAGCTTTTAGAATTCTTCAAAGGAACCTGCTCTGATATCAATTGTTGGAAAAACAAGGATAGACAATTGAGAAGGGGGGGGTGAATCATTTGTCGCAAAAAATTAAACTTTTCTTACTTATCTTAACTTAAATCTTAGATATGATGAATAAGCAATTAACACATCAGAGAGACAAAGAACAAGATTTTTTACGTGGAAACCCTGTTAAGGGAAAAACCATGATGGATTTTAGTCCAAAAGATTATACTCTACTAAAAGTATAATGAAAAATAATAAGGGGAATGCACATGCATTCAAGCACACTGCCTAGAGCTCACTGGTCAAATACAAAAGAGGCTCACTACCCAATAGAATAGGATTAAAAATCCAAAGGGTATGAACTAAGAAAATAGTTTCTACACAAGCTTGATTATAGTTCTAATTAAGCTCAACACTGCTTCACACTTCGCACAATATTCTTCACACTCTACTCTGCAACCGAATGATATTCACACATACACACTCAAGAGCACCTTCTCAACTCGCTACACCAATAAAACAATCACACATATATATCTGCTACATGATATTTCAATTAAAATTTTAATGTGTATCCACCAAGGTCGGCCGCAACATAGTGGTGACCCAAATTAATATCTCTAACACAAAAATACTTCAATTAATTCCTCCTTGAAGATCCACAACACACTACCACCATCATGTCAGCCAAGAACATGAAAAATTGAACATACAGAGAAAAATATTTGACAATGAGTACACTGATCAATGTGGATGTACCACAGAGATAGAACACGATCTAGAAGCATCCAAGAACACCAAGAAACAATAGAGAAGCATCTGCAACAACTGAGATCAACAGAATCACACAATCTATGTTTAGGAATGCTGACAGAGACTGCAAAAACACTATCAAACCACAACACACTAAAAAATTCATGCAGACCTCTGAAACTTCCAATAGATGATCTATATATACTCAAAAATAATCCATTTGATCCACACCAACTAATATTCAACTTAGAGAACATAACACCTTCATGATCTGCACAGCTCCACTAGGAACCTAGAACACTTCCTTTCACAATTTTCTCAATATCTTTGACATATACAGAATCTAGTACACCAAATGCTAATAGTGTTGACATCAATGACAACCACATATCAGCAGCACATCCACAACATCCAACACACCGAAGTCCCGCAGACCAATGAAGGACATATCCTGTAGGATGAAAGCATCTTACATGCCTCTAGACTTGCAAGAAGGCAATCCCCAAGTTATCTCTCATGAAGGAAGCCTAGAGAAGTAAGTGCCTTATAGGCCTACATACTTGCAAGGAGGCATCCCCCAAGTTCTCTTTCATGAGGGAAAGCCAATAAACTAAGCACCTCACATGCCTATAGACCTGGAAGGAGGCGTCACCCAAGTTCTCTCACATGGAGGAAACCTAGAGAAGGGGACTTCATAGAGTTGGATTGGAAAGCGGCTTTATAGGTGCACCTACAAAGTGACACATTAATCTATAGATAAAACATGCCAAGAAACACAAAGCAACCATATAGAAAAATAAGTGAATAGTCACACAGACTGTCGACAAGTTGAAAGGATTTCAAAGGGGTCCCTCAGGAACCCTTCAAAAGAAGAGGGGTCCACTCAAGGGATGCACTATTTGAAAAGTGAGGTCTATTCAAGCTTCCCCCAAGCTAGACAAAAATGATTTCATTTGAAGGAGAAAATTTTAAAGGGGGTTCCTTTAGGAACCCTTCAAAAGAGAAAATGGGTTCACTCAAGGGACGCTTCATTTGAAAGATATAGAGAAGAGAGGGGGACCTTTAAGAAGGACACACATCTCCAAAACAAGTTATCACTACCCCAACATACATATAGGGGAGGAGAACCATGCAAGATACTTAGTACACACAAGATATAGGTAAACCTCAATATCACTTGTCATTTGAAGAAGCAGGTGCATCAACAAACAAATGAGGGATGGCACCTAAATCATGAAGTTGTTGTATTTTATCCTTCAAGGCCTTACATCCACTAGTGGAATGGATAGGCACTCAATGGTATGCACAAAAAGAATTATTTTCTTCATCATGCTTATAAAATTTCTTATGTGTAGGAGAAGGAAGAGTAATAAGGCGAGATTTTATAAGTTGCAACAAAATATGCTCTTGCTCAGATAGAGAATAAGGAGTAGGAAGAAAACCTTTCCCTTGTGGAGAAAATCTTAACTGCTCACAAGAGGAAGACATGAAGATAGAAGAGAAAGGAGGATGTACCAATCCATGAGAATGAGGTTGAGTGGAAATCATGTCAACATTCAACTGTAGTTTCCATTTAGATTGTTCATTCAAGCAACCAAGCCCCAAATTATGCTTATGATGTACAAATTCTATAGGAACTTGAATTCCTTGTTCATTATGCCCACAACCTTTATGCCCATATCCATATTTAGATACAAGCTTAAAGCTAGGGCCATAACGTGTTTGTA
This sequence comes from Sequoia sempervirens, assembly GCA_007258455.2. Classification (NCBI taxonomy): domain Eukaryota; kingdom Viridiplantae; phylum Streptophyta; class Pinopsida; order Cupressales; family Cupressaceae; genus Sequoia; species Sequoia sempervirens. Next base: position 125,473 of record VDFB02315222.1, on the reverse strand, counting down.
AATCTTGAGAAGGAGGATCTTCATAGAGAGCATTATTCCAAGAATGGGGATCAAACTCCTCTATGGGATCGCCATCATTATTTTTAATAGGACTACCAGAGTTAACCGCTTTAATAGAAGTGTGGTCATCTTCCTTAGAAGGAGGATCAACACTAAGAACATTACAATTTATGTTCATGTTATCCTGTGATACATAAGAATAATCATCTTTGATGGTGGGTTTATGATGTTATTGGAAGGCTTAAGTGGATTGGGTCGACTTTACATTTTCCAATGAAGCATTCTATAAATTCTAGAGAGCCCCAATCATCACCAAGACATGCATTTTTGTGAGAAGAGGTAGAAAGAGTAGACTTAAGATTTCTTGCTTCAGAAGGATCTTCTTCAGCGACATCTATCTCAAGAGTATCCTTTGTAGTAGGTACTTTTGGAGTAAACATTAACACATTGGAAGACACTAAAGGGATAAGAGTAGGCACAACTAAAACTTGACCAACATATGCCATTTCACATAAGTGCATAGCCTCAAGGTCAGCCTTGACTATGACTACTTGATTATTGCAAATGAACTTAATAGATTTATGCAAGGTAGATGAGACTACACCCATAGCATCAATCCACAGTCTACCAAGAAGAAGGTTATATGGTAATTTTTCTGACATAACATATACAAGGGTGGGTACAGTAATGGGTCCAAGCCACAAAGGTAATGTTGTGCAATTTTGCACACACGCCCCACTTGGAGTAGGGACCCTCTTTGACCTTTGCTTTTTATTGGATTTGTCATTTCAAGGTCTTGGGATGTTGGTCTTGCTTACCTTGGTCTTTCCCTAAAGGTTGAATCGATTAGACTTGGTTTTTGGTGGAAGTCCGGGTTTTGACCTGGGTCTGGGATTTTCCGGCTCACTTGGATTTTCCCGGATCCTGGTTCATCGTCTGTCAATGTCGGATTTTCCGGAGTCCGGGTTTCTAGTTGAATTCGAGAGTTTCCAGATCACGCGGATTTTTTCGGACTTCGTCGGAGTCCCGGAGGGGTGCGTCGTCCGCAGAATTCATGCTCATCGAGATAGTCCAGCTGGCTCGGATTCTTCCAAAATTCTGTTTTGACCTCGGGTTTCCGGATTTCTTCATTATGTCTTGTCGATCATTAATGCTTGAGGTACCTCCTCTCTGGCACGAAGGTGGGCGAATTTAAGGTCTTTAGCCTTCTTCCTGATTTCATTACTCATTTTCTATTTGCTCTTGCAGTTGCATTTTTTCATTCTTGATCTTTGGTTGTTGGATTTGATCTACTCACGTGTGATTCCTTGGGCGTCCGTGTTGATTTCTCGCCACTAGGGCACCCTGATTCGCAGTGATCGCCTTGGGCTTGAGGTTTATTCAGATTTAATCCATGGTAAGTCGTTGTTGACTTCTCCTATTATTTTGTGCGTGTGATTGAATCTTTCAGGTTGTTGTTGATGATTATTTGGGTCGGACCTTCTTATTTTCATGGTTACATATTTATCGAATTAGGGTTTGAACTCACCTTTCCGCGGGTTTTAACGTCTGCACTGTGCATCCCTTTGTTTATCGATTGAATACTGGGTATACCCCTATGACTGGGCGTTCCTATTAGGATGTTGCCTTGTTGGCACGTAATCTGGTATAACTTGTGAAGGTAGGGTTTTGGTATGTCTGACTAAGGTTGTTAAGTCTGGCAGAGTGGTCATGACCCTCTTGTCCTATGTCTGGCTCTACCTTATTCGCAACACTTGAGACCCTGGTGTGCCCTAGTTTAATCATTCTGAGGGAGAGTGCCTGAATTTCGAGCTTGCTCTAACTCTCATGGCGGAGGTTTGGCTATTAACTTTAGGACATCATTATTTCATCGTAGGGATCAACCATTTGAGAGTTTTGGGAATTTAAATTTAGGTACAATTGAAATTTGGCTTTTTGGGTTGATCTCATGTCCAGTAGATTCCATTAGATTCAGATGGGAGGCTTTGTCGGATTTCTTCACGAATTGTCTACGCGTAGAACGGTCATCCGGTTTCTAAGGCGTCCGTGGAATTTCTGCGCCCCCGGATTTTCCCCAGTTTTATCATTTCTCCAAAGTGTGGAGAATTCCCAGAATTTCAAGCTGTCCGCAGAAATCCGAACTATCCGGATTTTTTCGGTTTTTCTGCCTAGTTCCACTTGATTTTGATTTTCAAAATTGGGGTAATGAATCGAATGTTGGATAATGATTTCTTGTTGTTTAATGGGTGAATCCTATGATAATCATGCATTTCTTTTGTCCGTATTGATTATTTATTTGATGAAATGATGTTTTAGCTATGGGAGTCCGTCTGGGTAGGATTTCTGTAAAATTCTGACTCGATTGGATTTTCCCGGATTGCCCCATTTTCCCATATTTTCAAGATTGATAATTAATGATTTATCTTAATGATTTCAAGTGGTTTCGAGACTAACCTTTTGATCAAAATATGGATGATAATTGGATCTTCATGAGGCTCTTTTATGAATGCAGGCTGAATTGAGCAAGGCAGTGGCAGGAAAATCCAAGGGAGATACAGAGGGATCCTCAGTTACAGATGCTGAAAGAACAAGGCTGAATATGAAAAATTAGTTGTCAGATAGTAAGGTGGCTTCAGTTTGGTCAAAGGTCTTGGATACCAATGTAGGAGCTTGGAGATATGAAGAGTTCAAAGAAAGGTTAGCTCAGAAGGATTTATAAGTCCTGACCAGGGGAATGGTGAAATCCAGATTGGCTCATGTGGCAGGATTTCCTCCTGCAGTTCAATGCTATGAATTGATATTGGATTGTGCCTGGCATTATGACTTTGATACGCAGAGGATTGTCAGCACTGATGGAAGAGTATTGGCGAATTTTAATCCAGTTTCCATTGCCCAGGCATTTGATATGCCAGACTTATCATGTGTGTGTGCCTTGGACATGGACTTGGCTAGGATTTATTATGAGGATGAACCTACCAAAGCCCAGCAGATGATCAATTCCTGGCTGGAAAAGCCAAAATATCATTTCTCCAAGCTACCTAAACAATTACACAGGGTCAAGTTCCGACAAGATATATATGATGCAATCACACTGTTAAGCAGGGTGGCAGGCTTGAAGAGTGCTGGGGCATTGGAGAATTGGATTGAGCAAGGCATCAATAACCATTGGGAAGGAATTATCAGTGTAATGATTGACAGGCAGATGAGAGATGTGCTGGAGACCAAGAAATTCACCATGACATCTTATGTGGTATATGTACTTGCCAGATTTTATCCATACAAGGGTTTGAGTCCAAAAGGAACATTTGGGCAAGATGTCATCTATGAGGTGTACCTTGAGTTGCACCTAGGGAGTCTAAATTATAGAAGATCAAATGATGCATTCACTATGCATATTACTAGGTTGCTTCACAACGCAGAGCATGTGAGAATTTCTGATGGAGCCAAGGAATTGATTAAAATATATGGAGCTTGGTTTATACAATTCCCCACCTTTTCCTATATCAAAATTGATGGATGCCCGACTACTCCGTACAGATTGCCAAGATATCCCGCTGACCATATCATACTCTTGGAGGTTACCCGATAGATATGTGATTTCAATGCTATTGTTAAGAAGGCGAAGCACAAGATAGGGTTTGGTGGGGACTTTCCTTTGAAAATTGGTATAAGTGAGGTTTTCCCTTCAATCCAATCAGCTCAAGCATCAGGGGAGGAGTTGAGTACTTTTGGTTTCTCTTTCCATTCTAAGAGGGTAAATTTTGACATCACTCGCGAGGCACAGAAGAAGGCTACTAAAGAATATCACCACAAAGATGATCTAGAGGACTACTGGGCAAACAACAAGGATGAATTTGAGGTGAGAAAGAAAAGGTATTCTAGGCTTCTAGTTGATATAATCAGAAAGTACAATGTCAAGTTGATCCTTGATCAGTTAGAGGATGACGAGAATTTAGTCCAGGATCATGAATTTGAATCAGTCAAGGACAGGCCCATTGGAGAGATAAACTGGTTAGAAAGTGAGATAACTGAGTTGGAGGAATTAATGGTTCCTATTATGAAATCCACCAAGTCATGGTTGAAGCATAAAGTATGGGAATTGGAGAGCGAGAAGGTACCTTGTACTTTCAATCTGATGGGAAATTTGAATTCTCATTCCACCTCAGAGGAGTTCGGTGAAGATGATTCTACAGGAAAAACTAAGGTAGGCTCACCTTTTAAGATTAAAATTAGAGGCCCTAAGGAGAGTGAGCCTGAACAAAAAAGAAAACCCAAAGGAAAGAAGAGGAGTCATACTTTGAAGATAGGCAAGTCTACAGAAGAGGAGGAACTTGAGAAAGCAGAGAAAGAAGACCCTCCTCCAGAGCCAAAAAAGATGAGGACAACTAGGGCTTCAAAGAAGAAAGATCAAGAAAATTCTAAGGATGAGGCAAACCCTCCTGTGGTTGATGTGGAAAGCTCAGGAGAGAAACCTCGGGTTTACTCAAGAAGGTCAAGAACTCCATCTCCCAAGGAGACTATGCAAAAGGCGGATCCCCTTCCAATGGCATCCACTGTGGAACAACAGAAAGATACCTCTCCTTCATTGGGTATACCTGAGCAGACAACTCATGAAGAGCATGGGACTAGTGAGGAAGCAGAACCATTTAAGGATGGGGAACTTTATAGCACAGCTGCTGAGTTTGAGGTGGGAGATGTGGAAAGGCATCCTTCTCTGTTGGTATAGTATGGGAATTCTCCTGCAAGTAGTAAGGATAATAGATCTCCTGAGAAGGAGGATGTTCTTATTAAGACTCCATCACCCCTGCAAGAAGAGAAGCCAGAGTTGGATAACAAAGGTGATCGATCTCCTGAGAAGGAAAGGGATGAGACGGTAGATCAGCATGAAGAGGTTAAGGAGGATGAAACCCGGGTGGATCCTGCTGTTTCGGATTGGGTGAAAAAAGAAATCAGAAGGAAACAGGTCATTGTTGAGGACACTCCTCTCAATTGGGATGAAATGTTAGCCAAGATTGGGAAGGGTAAGAGGAAGAAAGTAGCCAAGGTGGTTTCTAAGATCAAAAGAGATGAAGCTAGTAATAGGGTTATTCATATTGCTACCCCTGCTGCTAATAAAAGTAAAGATGAGGTAACCAGGAAGGATTATGATATACAGACTATCAATCTTGGGCCTACCTTTATGGAGCAAGATATTGAAGAATATGAGGGATCCAATGTAGTGATCATTTGGAGATTGAGGAAGGAAACACAGTCTAAGCATGAACTGAAGAAAGAGAATGAAAGGCTTAGGAAATGTTTAGAAGATTTGATGAAGCCTTTGCAATCTTTTCACCCATCCTCTTCTGCTACTGCTGGTTTCCTGCCGAAGGAGACCATCTCTGAAATAGAAAAGATGAAAGCTTCTACTCTGGCTACAATAAATTGGTTGAAGGAGGTACAGGCTAAGGGAGATGATGCAATAAAGGAGATCCTCTCAACTGGAAAGGATGTAGTAAGGGCTAAGGATTGGTTGGATCATGTTTTATCTCAAGATAAGGAGGACACTGATCTCTTACTGCAGAAAACAAAAACAATCATGGAGTATGGTAAGGATCAGCTAGTGATTGATGGAATCCTTTCTTCATCTAGGGTTAATGAGCCTTGGGAGTGGTTTGAAGCCCTACAAATCTAGCAGAAAACCATCAAGAAGATCTATAAACAAAGGAAGAAAATAGATGGTAATTTAACTAATATTTATGATGGATGCATAACCTTTTTTGAAATAATAACTGGCAGAAGGAAGATCGCCCATAAGTACTTGAGTTTTGAACAATTGAAAAAATGGTGGCATGATGTCTATGCCCCTGATATTGAAGATTCTGTGACGGGGCACCAACTAGATGCTGTGGCTACTTATCTAGCTGTGATGGATAAGTACCTTGCATATAGGGGTGATTGGGATAAAACGGTTAAGCAGTCAAAGGAAGAGATTGACTCAATTGAATGTCGGCTCAAAATCCTACCCTTGCCACTTATTGTTGAGTTGGATAGGGTACTCTTGAAATTTCATGAATTGCTAGATCAGAACAAGGATAAGGGAGGTGGTAGTTAATACCATGCCACTTCGTGATTTGTGCTTCCCTATTATTATAGGGCATGTATTGATCCGATTTGCATTGGGGAATGCGTTGTGGCCGACCTTGATGATGTACCGACATTTAATGTGTGCCTTGTTTTTGAATTCCTGAGGCTGACTTGTTTTGGCTATTTTTATTTTGTAAATGTCTGGCTGGGCCGACATGTTTTGAGGATTCTCCTTAAATTGGCATTCCTGCCTCATTTGTAAAGGGTGGAACAGATAGTAGAGAATTAGAAAAGCTAGACTAAGAGAAGAGTAGAGAATTTTGTAGTAGAAGTAGTAGTTAGTTTTCTTGAGCAAGTGTTGTAACACAGAACAGTGGAATTGTTGCTATATTTTGGTGATCTAATATAATTGAAGGAATTGTGGTTTCTTTGGTGAATTCTTTTGTGTTAGTTTATCTTGCATGGTTCCCGTTGTTCCATCTTTTGAAATTGCTTGAAGAAATTGGATTAATGTTAGATTCAGAATTAGATTATTTTGGTGAATAATGTTTATGATTTCATGTTTGGAATGTTTGTAGCAATCTCTGGTCTATACTCCCAGTAACTATCTAATTGTAGTAGATTGGTGAAGTCAACCTGGACCATACATCTATTTGTGCTTAGTTCGATTGTGGATGAATGTCTATGATTTGAAAATCTGTATGCCTTAGAAGATTGCATCGTTCTTGTGATATTGCATTGTGGGTTAAGCAGGAATTGGTTATTTGAGATTGGTCCATTCTAGGTATCTATCATTTGCATTGTTCATCTTAGAAATAGTTTAGGTTTATTATATCTCTTGCACCCTCATCTTTTGTTGTTTCTTTATCATTTGTTTAGATTTAGGATTTAAGATCATCATATTGCAAAATTTGATAAATTAGAAAGATACAGTTTGCTTGTAGTAAGGTCTGATTGTGATTACCAACATTTTCACATATTATCTGAGTTGTTTATGCATTGTCATGACCTGACACCCGAGAGACCTTGGGGTGATTTTCAGCAATTTATTGTTGAAGATTATCTTTCAAGAGAGATAGAATATTATTTTCTGTCTGAGTTGTTGCTCTATAGAAAACACCATCAACAGATTGGTGCTAGAAGGAGGGCCTGAATGAGCTCACTGGATCATTTCTTAAACACCATCTCTCCTGAGAGGTATAGGAGAAGTACCAGATCTACCCCAGGAGAAGAAGATTTATAGGAATTACAGTTCCCCACTAGGTTAAGGAGGACTCGAGAAAGGGGAGAATCATCATCACCCATCCCTTCACCAGTATCGTCTGCATCGTCACTTCCAGAAGTTGAGGCCATACCCATCCCTGAGGCAGCTCCCATTCAGCAACCCCAGCCTATCATTAATCAACCACAACCGCCACCCCCACTTTTTCCAATGGATTTCCTTACCAATAATCCATCTCCCTTGTCTTTTAATGCCTACAATGTTATGCCCAAGAACCCAGAGCATTTCTGTTCAAAAATTCATATTAATGACCCAAACAGGACTGCAGAAGAGCATGTAAGGATCTTCCAAACTTGTCTCAAAGACAAAGGAATTGCTCATGAAGATGTCACCTATAGGTTGTTTCCTTATTCATTAGGAGAGGAGGCTTTTTACTGGTACAATCACCTCCCATCTGGTTCAATTCTTAACTGGAGTGATCTTGAAACTGCCTTTTTACAGAAGTTTAGAATACCCATTAGTGCCAATGAATTGTATATGCAATTCACTAGAGTCAAGAGAGAGGTTAATGAACCAATATCTAGTTTCAATAATAGGTTCCACCGTGCCTACACCAGACTTCAATACCCTTATGTCTTGGATGATGCTACTGCCCTAGGAGTTTATTATGAAGCATTGGACAGCCTTACAACAACCTTTCTCAAATGGAGACCCAACCCTCCAGCTAGCCTAACTGATGCCTATACAGAAGCCGTCAAGCTTAGCACAGATTTAAGGCAACATTTGACTGGACCGTTGCCTTCTTTAGGACCAGTTGCACATCCAAATTAGGTTCAGGCAGTAAATTAGGCACTCGCCAATCAAACCCCAATCATGAATCTAGTACCTCAATTGCCTTTAGTGCCACATCTTGGTCCCCCCACGAGCCAAGTCTCTCCTATGATGAACTTCCCCCAGCAGTAGGTTAACCAGCCCCTGTATCAACAGTAGCTAACTGGTTTCCCTACTTACTTGCAGAATTCTGAAGTGTTGCATTAGTCTATGGGATCTGCTACAATGTATGTTCCTCCTCAGAGTAATCCAAGCTAGACCCCTTATGGAGATCCAAATAAGGATAGGATTGATGAAATGGCTAAGCAGATAAAGAAGTTAAACCTAGAGGTGACTTACCTAAGGAATCAAAATAGCCAATTACAAGCTGCTCAGAAAAATATACAATCTAATCAGAATAGAGAATATCCACAGGGGAAAATTTTTGACAGAGGACAGCGTAATGAGAGAGGATTCAATAATGACAGGGGATATAATCAAGATAGGGGTTACAACAATGACAGAGGATTCAATAATGATAGAAGACAAAATTTCGATAGAGGACAAGGTACTGGACCAGGATTTGATAGGAGGCAATCACAGGGACATAACAGGACATGGAATACAGGACCCAATAATGGAGTCCCCACTCCATTAGATCAACCAGTCAATCAACTTGTCAACCAATCTACAAATCAGCCAGTCAGTCAAGACAAGCCTCCTAGTGGTGTATATCTGGCTGAGGCTGCCCTGTCAGGATGGTGTAGGCTCCATAAGACAGGCCAGCATTCAGAGTTAGAATGTCTAGAGTTCCAAACTACGGCCTCTATTTTTCAGTATGAGGTGGAGAATAATGCAAATGGTCAAGAGATTGTTCCCTCCACCCCCTACGACTCTCCTGTGTTGGTATTAAATCACGCCCCTTTTCCAACAGGTGAAGAAAATGTTCCAGAAGAAGAATTTGATTCCCAGGAAGAGAAGGTAGACCAAATCTGCAATGGAGATGAGGTTGCTCAATTATTCAATGAGGAGGCAATAAATGATAATGGCCCCCTGGATAAGGAAGAACCTTATGTCGAAGAGGTGCAGATGTTCTAGAGGTAGGGTTTAAGAGATATGCCCCATAGGCACCCATAGGTTGGGGGTTCTTTCACCACATCCATTCCTCCTAATAATTTCAATATCCCTCCAAACCCTAGTGCTAGTAATAATCCATCCTTTCCACATGTTTCCAGGCAGTACCTTTCAAAGGAAGGACAAGCTCAAACTGACCCACAAAAGGAAAAAGTTGTTCAAGCAAGTAAGGATAAGGTGGAGGAATGTTCTAGAGATGTCCCTACTAATCTAAGTGAGGAACAAATGGCTTCATATATCACTGAGGAGTTCAAGAAATTAAAGGTAAACCTTTCAGCATTCGAGTTTCTAAGGTTCCCTGCAATTAGGAATGCAGTTCTAGGTACTTATGATGCACACCCAGTGTTTATGGATAAATCTTCCAGTGAGAATGTCAACAAGGCTTCTAGTTCTCAGCCTATGAAGACACAAAACCAGGCCCACAGTCGGACTAACTTGCCCCCTGGAGACAAAGGAAAGGAGAAGGACAAGACCCAAGTTGCTCAGGTCGATACTCAACCAACTCTATTTCAGGGGAAGATAGAGACCCCACCATTCCTGATCTCTGTGCGCATATTCGGTAAGAATCTACATAACTGTTTACTGGATTCTGGTGCTTCTATTAATGTGATGCCATTTAGAGTATGTAGAGCTTTAGGGATTACACTTGCTGACTCCCAAAAAAAAGGTAACTCAGTTGGATAGAATTGAAGTAAATGTGGTGGGAGAATTAAACATGATTCACATGCAAGTAGCTTCTGACCCAAGAATTCAACAGGTTATCAATATTCAAGTAGTTGATATCCCTGATGCGTATGGCCTGATTCTAGGAAGAGACTTTTCTAAGGCTTTAAATGGATATGTATCTACTGATCACTCTCACATGTGGCTTCCCTGGAAAGAGGTACCAAATCAGATCAGAATCGAGAGAGAACCAAGAATGAAATACATGATTACGGAGTACCAAAATACTTCAAATGAAGTTCTGATATCGGAAGTAGACATGGGAAATTATATGCTATCAACTCCTTATGAGGAGTCAGATTCAGAGGAGGTATTGATGCTACATATGATGTCTATTGATACAGAGACAGAATCCAGCCATGCTACTATTCTAACATAATCGATCAAGGAAGAGGAGGAATCTGAAGACAATCAGATTAGCCTACTAAACAGCTTCCAGGAATTCATTAGACAGTGTATTGAAAACCAAGTTCACCTAGGCAGAAGGATAAGCTTTGAAGAATTACTCTTACCTAATTGGTGTAGAGTTCACAATGCTTCTCATTTAGAACTAGAATGTTGTTTATGCCAGACGGCAATAGAACAAGTACAGAAATGCATAAGCCCAACCCCAGTGGTCAAGATAGACATGCAAAGCCCTCAGGAAGATTATAAAGGAAAGAAAGCGATGTTGTTGGAGGAGCCCTCCAGCAGTAACAAGCCGAAGGATATGATGAATAGGGCTGCAGCTGCTGAATGTTGGACTCTCAAATTTGATGGATCTAAATCCAAGCATGGAGCTGGAGCAGGATTCAAACTGATCAGCCCAAAAGATAAAACCTTCTTTGCATCCCATAGACTTCAATTTCACTGTACTAATAATGTAGCAGAATATGAGGCATTGATTCATGGACTTCTTATGGCACTTAAGAAAAAGGTTAAAGTTCTGCAAGTTTTCGGTGATTCTGAGCTGGTAGTTAAGCAAGTAAGGAAACAATATTCATGCCATGATAGGAGAATGACTAATTATAGGCATAGAGTATGGGACCTCATTGAGGGATTTGATGCCTTTAATATTCAACTGATACCACGGAAGAAGAATCAAACTACAGATTCTCTGGCTCAGGTAGCAAGCACCCTGCAACCCCTATCTTTGTCAGGTTTGAAAAGGTTTACTGTATAATTGACTCTTGTGCCATCAGTGCCAGAAAATGTTACTAACTTTCAAGTATTTGAAGATGACAAGCATATCTTAGACTTCATGACAAACACAGATGTTTTTGCTTCCCAAATCATTGATGAAATAGAACTCTAGGAAGCAGAACTGGATTTGGAGGGAGTAATAAATTTGAAATCTAATACTATTCCAAGGGGAATGGTACAGTTGGAACAGATTTTTGATCTGGACAAGATCAGAGATTAGGAGCAAGAGTCTAAGAAGAAGTCTATCAGTGGACAGTGTGATACTTACAATATGGGAACTGAAGATAATGCCAAGAACATTTTTATCGGCAAGGTATGCACTCCAGAGGAAAGACAAGGGATAATTAAAGCACTACATAGATTTTCAGATGTAATAGCCTGGAGTTATGAGGACCTAAAAACTTACGATACATCAATCATAACTCATACTATACCTCTGAAGCCAGGTGTCAAGCCTTTCAGGCAGATATAGAGACCAATTAATGCATTACTGGAACCGATCATACAGAAAGAAGTTCAGAAATTACTGTCTGTCATAATTATATTTCCTGTCAGGCATTCAACATGGGTGGCGAACTTGGTCCCAGTAAGAAAAAAGAATGGGGAAATAAGACTTTGCATTGATTTCATAAATCTAAACAGATCGTCAGAAAAGGACAACTATCCAGTCCCTTCATTAGATGAAGTACTTCAAGTGGTTAATGGTTCTCAGATGATGTCCTTTCTGGATGGCTATTCAGGGTACAACCAGGTAATGGTTCAGTATGAAGACAGACACAAGACTGCTTTCACAACTAAATGGGGTACCTTTGCTTACAAGAAGATGCATTTTGGTCTCATTAATGTTGGAGCCACATTTCAAAGGGCCATGGATATTGCCTTTAAAGATATCATAGGAAAGTGCATTATTATTTATATGGACGACCTAACTGTCTTTTCCAAAACTAGAGGGGACCACATCTCTGACTTATGCAAAGTGTTTCAAAGGTGTAGGGAACTCAGCATATCCTTGAATCCTAAAAAGTGTATTTTTGGAGTGACAGAAGGGAAATTGCTGGGACATGTCATATCTGAAAAGGGAATTGCTATTGATCCAGAGAGAGTGGAGGCCATACTAAAGATTCAGCCACCTGCTAGCAAAAAGGAGATGAAGTCTTTCTTTGGCAAGATTAACTTCGTCAGGAAATTTATTATTGGATTTGCTAAAATTGTTAAACCACTGAATGCAATGTTGAAGCAAGACGCTAAAGTTGAATGGACTGTAGAAGAAAAGGAGGCATTTGCAAAAATTCAAAAGAGTCATTGTTGATGCTCCAGTATTGGTAAGTCCTGATTACAGTAAGCCCCTTTACATCTATTCCTTTGCTTCGGACCATTCATGTGCGGGGATGTTGACTCAGAAGTCTGATGAGGGAAATGAGCATCCTATTGCTTTTATGAGTGCACCATTGAAAGATGTTGAGTTGAAATATCCTAGTGTAGAAAAGTAGGCATACGCCCTGGTTAGAGCAGTGAAGAAATTCAGACATTTATCCTCAGGAATAGAGTTTATGAAATTTTCCCAGATCCTGCAGTTAAGTTACTGTTGATGCAGAATGAGTTGGGTGAGCATAGAGCTAAATGGGTAACAATGCTACAGGAATATGACATTGAGATCCAACCCATGAAGTTGGTAAGAGGGCAGGGACTTACTCAGACTATGGCTAAAATGGGGCCTGAACTGACTGCTTAGAATTATAATCTTGAGGAGGTTTCCCCAGGTGGCTGGTATGATGACATAGTTTATTACTTACTGAACCAGCGATCTCCAAGCCATCTTAATGTTGTTCAGAGGAGAGCTCTGCGACTGAAGAGTGATGGTTTCATGCTAAAGGGAGTTGTTTTGTACAAGAGAAATCATGAGGCATTTATTTGAGGTGTCTTGGGAAACAAGAAGCTGAAAGGGTGATGAATGAATTTTATGAAAAGTATGGCACTAGCCATGGTTCTGCGATTGCCATAGAAAATCAGATCTTAAGGGCTGGGTATTATTGGGCCACGTTGTTCAAAGACATTCACCACCATGTCAGGACCTGTCACACCTGCCAGACTGCAGCAATGAGGGAAAGGTATGCACCACTCCCACTTCAACCGGTTACTGAGGTAAGGCCTTTTACTCAGTGGGGTATGGACTTCATAGGCCCTATCAACTCACCATCTTCTGCGGGACACAGGTATATTCTAACCATTACTAATTATTTCACAAGGTGGACTGAGGCTTTCGCTTGTAGGCAATGTACATCTGAGGTAGTGATTGATTTTCTGGAATCTGTTATTATTAATCGATTTGGATGCCCTATTTTTGTTGTTTGTGATAATGGTCTTGCTTTTGCATCTTTAAAATTTTCAAACTGGGCTTTTGATCATGTAATTATTATAAAGTTTTCATCTAATTACTACCCCCAGGTAATGGCCTGGCAGAATCCTCCAATAAGAATTTATTGACTGTTATCCATAAGCTGCTGGAGAGGAACCCAAAAGACTGGCACACCCAGCTTCGGTTTGCCCTCTGGGCAGATCGTACAAGGCTTAAGTCATCCATCAGAACATCTCCCTATCACTTAGTATATGGTTTGGAGCTGGTATTCCCTATTCAACTCAAGATCCCAACCTTGCAATTTATCAATGAGTTTTATGATGAGGGGGATAGAAGGGAGGCCAGGTTGACAGAGCTACTGCACCTTAATTAGAAACGAGACGATGCCCTTGAGAACTTTGCCAAACATTAGGGGGTAGTTAAGAGGTGGTTTGATAGAAGAGCTAAAGTCAAAGCTTTTAGGATTTCTAACCTTGTGTTGTACTGGGATAAGTCTTATGATCGAAAGGGGTATCATGGGAAGTTTGATAAACTATGGCCCGGTCCATATCAGATTGCTGAAATACTTGGAGATAATGCCTTCCATTTGAAGACTCTCACGGGGGACAATATTCCACTACTTGTTAATGGGCAGTATTTGAAATATTATTTCCAATCTTGAGCTATTTTTAGCTCTCTGCTTTTGTATATAGTTAGTTTAGGTTGCTTTCTGCTGTTTTGCTTTGGTTAGAGTAGGTTTCCTTTCGATTTTTCTTGTTTTTGCTTTGGTTAGAGTAGGTTTGCTTTGACTTGTTTTGCATTGGTTTGTGTTGTTCTTGCTCTTGGTTCTTACTCCTTCTGGGATCTCTTGTTGCATTTTTATGACAGTGGTGACAAAGTAGGCATGGTGTTCTTAGTATTTCCTTTACAAACTTTAATCATCTTTCTAGAATATCATGGTATGAATTCTCTACCCAATGTCACATATCCTTGTGTTTAAGGTGAAGAGTCCTCTAGTAAGATTGAACAGGAATACATTAGGGTCTCACATTTTTGAATATTAAAGATACCTAAGGTTGCAGAAGGTCCTTATGAAGTTTACACAGGTGAAAAATCCTTTTCTGCTCTAGTGCCACTGTGGTTCTCATCCCTAAGTGTGAACTTCAATATTCACAGGTTGAAGTGAAAGTAGTAAAAAGACAAGCAATATCAAAAAAGACAGAGGCAATATTGAAAATTTAAAATATTGAATCCAACTCATCAGGGGGATCTGAATATCTCTACCGGGGCTATGGACGCCTGACTGGCAGTAGAGCTATGTTCAGAAGAATCATAGCGATAACCTCATCGGGGCTATGGACGCTTGACTGGCAGCAAGGCTCTATCCAGATTGTTTTTAGAGTATGAATTTTTATGTAGCTTGTTCAGACCAAATTTGGTTTCTTTTGCAGCTAAAGGGGGTAATGAATGCATGTGCACACACTTCAACCCTAGTGTAGGAAAAGTTTTGATGACTTGTGGGTTCTATGGTTTAACCGTAGGTAGTGACCGGATGGATGAGTTGAAACCATGAGTTTTGGGTTCTTGATTCCAGTTTGTCATCGAAATGATCTAGAGCATTTCCCCAGCAGAGTCGCCATTTGTTGTGCAATTTTGCACACACGCCCCACTTGGAGTAGGGACCCTCTTTAACCTTTGGTTTTTATAGGATTTGTCATTTCAAGGTCTTGGGATGTTGGTCTTCCTTACCTTGGTCTTGCCTTGAAGGTTGAATCGATTAGACTTGGTTTTTGGTGGAAGTCCGGGTTTTGACCTGGGTCCGGGATTTTTCGGCTCACTTGGATTTTCCCGGATCCTGGTTCATCGTCTGTCAATGTCGAATTTTCTGGAGTTTGGGTTTTTGGTTGAATCCAGGAGTTTCCAGATCACGCGGATTTTTCCGGACTTCGTCAGAGTCCTAGAGGGGTGCGTCGTCCGTGGAATTCATCCTCTTCGGGATAGTCCGGCTGGCTCGGATTCTTCTGAAATTCCGTTTTGACCTCGGGTTTCCAGATTTCTTCATTATGTCTTGTCAATCATTAATGCTTGAGGTACCTCCTCTCTGGCACAAAGGTGGGCGAATTTAAGGTCTTTAGCGCTCTTCCTGATTTCATTACTCATTTTCTATTTGCTCTTGCACTTGCGTTTGTTCATTCTTGAGCTCTGTTGTTGGATTTGATCTGCTTGTGTGTGATTCCTTGGGCATCCGTGTTGATTTCTCACCGCTAGGGAACCCTGATTCGCAGTGATCGCCTTAGGCTCAAGGTTTATTCGGATTTAATCCATGGTAAGTCATTGTTGACTTCTCCTATTATTTTGCGCGTGTGATTGAATCTTTCAGGTTGTTGATGATTATTTGGGTCGGCCCTTCTTGTTTTCATGGTTACATATTTATCGAATTAGGGTTTGAACTCACCTTTTCGTGGGTTTTAACATCTGCACTGTGCATCCCTTTGTTTATCGATTAAATGTTGGGTATACCCCTGTGACTGGGCGTTCTTGTTAGGACGTTGCCTTGTTGGCGTGTAATCTGGTATAACTTGTGAAGGTAGGGTTTTGGTATGTCTGCCCAAGGTTGTTAAGTCTGGTGGAGTGCTCATGACCCTCTTGTCCTGTGTCTGGCTCTACCTTATTCGCAACACTTCAGACCCTGGTGTGCCCTAGTTTAATCATTTTGAGGGAGAGTGCCTGAATTTTGAGCTTGCTCTAACTCTCATGGCAGAGGTTTGGCTGTTAACTTTAGGACATCATTATTTCGTCGTAGGGATCAACCATTTGAGAGTTTTGGGAATTTAAATTCAGGTACAATCAAAATTTGGCTTTTTGGGTTGATCTCATGTCCAGTAGATTCCATTAGATTTGGATGGGAGGCTTTGTCAGATTTCTTCACGAATTGTCTGCGCGTAGAACGATCATCGGGTTTATGAGGCGTCCGCGGAATTTTTGCGCCCCCGGATTTTCCCCGGTTTTATCATTTCTCCGAAGTGTGTAGAATTCCCAGAATTTCAAGCTGTCCGCGGAAATCCGAACTATCCGGATTTTTTTTAGTTTTTCTGCCTGGTTCCACTTGATTTTGATTTTTGAAATTGGGGTAATGAATCAAATGTTGGAAAATGATTTCTTGTTGTTTAATGGGTGAATCCTATGATAATCATGAATTTCTTTTGTCCGTATTGATGATTTATTTGATGAAATGATGTTTTGGCTATGGGAGTCCGTTTAGGTCGGATCTCTCTAAAATTCCGCCCCGACTGGATTTTCCCGGATTGCCCCATTTTCTTAGATTACCCCAATTTCCTAGATTTTTGAGATTGATAATTAATGATTTATCTTAATGATTTCAAGTGGTTTTGAGACTAACCTTTTCATCAAAATATGGATGATAATTGGATCTTCATAAGGCTCTTTTATGAATGTAGGCTGAATTGAGCAAGGCAGCAGGAAAATCCAAGGGAGATACAGAGCGATCCTTAGTTATGGATGCTAAAAGAACAAGGCTGTATATGAAAAATTAGTTGCCGGATAGTAAGGTGGCTTCAGTTTGGTCAGAGTTCTTGGATACCAATGTAGGAGCTTGGAGATATGAAGAGTTCAAAGAAAGGTTAGCTCAGAAGGATTTATCAGTCCTAACTAGGGGAATGGTGAAATCTGGACTGGCTCATGTGGCAGGATTTCCTTTTACAGTTCAATGTTATGAATTGATATTAGAGTGTGCCCGACATTATGAATTTGATATGTAGAGGATTGTCAGCACTGATGGAAGAGTATTGGTGAATTTTAATCTAGTTTCCATTGCCCAGGCATTTGATATGCTAGACTTATCATGTGTGTGTGCCTTGGACATGGACTTGGCTAGGACATATTATGAGGATGAACCTACCAAAGCCCAACAGATGATAAATTCTTGGCTGGAAAATCCAAAATCTCATTTCTCCAAGCTACCTAAATAGTTACATAGGGTCAAGTTCCGACAAGATATATATGATGCAATCACACTGTTAAACAGGGTGGCAGGCTTGAAGAGTGCTGGGGCATTGGAGAATTGGATGGTGCATGCCATTAATAGGATTGAGCAAGGCATCAATTACCATTGGGCAGGAATTATCAGTGTAATGATTGACAGGAAAATGAAAGATGTGCTGGAGACCAAGAAATTCACCATGACATCTTATGTGGTATATGTACTTGCCAAATTTTATCCATACAGGGGATTGAGTCCAAAAGGAACATTTGGGCAAGATGTCATCTATGAAGTGTACCCTGAGCTGCACCTAGGGAGTCCGAATTATAGAAGATCAAACGATGCATTCACTATGCATATTACTAGGTTGCTTCACAACACAGAGCATGTGAAAATTTCTGATGGAGCCAAGGAACTGATTAAAAGATATGGAGCCTGGTTTATACAATTCCCCACCTTTTCCTATATCAGAATTGATGTATGTCCGACTGCTCCATACAGATTGCCAAGATATCCCACTGACCATATCATACTCTTGGAGGTTACCCGGCATATATGTGATTTCGATGATGCTGTTAAGAAGGCGAAGCACAAGATAGGGTTTGGTGGGGACTTTCCTTTGAAAATTGGTATAAGTGAGGTTTGCCCTTCAATCCAATCAGCTCAAGCATCAGGGGAGGAGTTGAGTACTTTTGGTTTCTCTTTCCATTCTAAGAGGGTAAATTTTGACATCACTTGCAAGGCACAGAAGAAGGCTACTAAAGAATATCACCACAAAGATGATCTAGAGGACTACTGGGCAAACAACAAGGATGAATTTGAGGTGAGAAAGAAAAATTATTATAGGCTTCCAGTTGATATAATCAGAATGTACAATGTCAAGTTGATCCCTGATTAGTTAGAGGATGACGGGAATTTAGTCCAGGATCATGCATTTGAATCAGTCAAGGACAGGCCCATTGGAGAGATAAACTAGTCAGAAAGTGAGATAACTGAGTTGGAGGAATTAATGGTTCCTATTATGAAATCCACCAAGTCATGGCTGAAGCATAAAGTATGGGAATTGGAGAGCAAGAAGGTACCTTGTACTTTCAATCTGATGGGAAATTTGAATTCTCATTCCACCTCAGAGGAGTTCGATGAAGATGATTCTACAGGAAAAACTAAGGTAGGCTCACCTTTTAAGATTAAAATCATAGGCCCTAAGGAGAGTGAGCCTGAACAAAAAGGAAAACCCAAAGGAAAGAAGAGGAGTCATACTTTGAAGATAGGTAAGTCTACAAAAGAGGAGGAACTTGAGAAAGCAGAGAAAGAAGACACTCCTCCAGAGCCAAAAAAGATGAGGACAACCAAGGCTTCAAAGAAGAAGGATCAAGAAACTTCTAAGGATGAGGCAAACCCTCCTGTGGTTGATGTGGAAAGCTCAGGAGAGAAACCCCGGGTTTACTCAAGAAGGTCAAGAACTCCATCTCCCAAGGAGACTATGCAAAAGGTGGATCCCCTTCCAATGGCCTCCACTATGGAACAACAGAAAGATACCTCTCCTTCATTGGGTATACCTGAGTAGACAACTCATGAAGAGCATGGGACTAGTGAGGAAGCATAACCATTTAAGGATGGGGAACTTTATAGCACAGCTGCTGAGTTTGAGGTGGGAGATGTGGAAAGGCATCCTTCTCCGTTGGTACAGTATGGGAATTCTCCTGCAAGTAGTAAGGATAATAGATCTCCTGAGAAGGAGGATGTTCTTGTTAAGACTCCATCACCCTTGCAAGAAGAGGAGCCAGAGTTGGAAAACAAAGGTGATCGATCTCTTGAGAAGGAAAGGGATGAGACGGTAGATCAGCATGAAGAGGTTAAGGAGGATGAAACCCAGGTGGATCCTACTGTTCCGGATTGGGTGAACAAAGAGTTCAGAAGGAAACAATTCATTGTTGAGGACACTCCTCTCAACTGGGATGAAATGTTAGCCAAGATTGGAAAGGGTGAGAGGAAGAAAGTAGCCAAGGTGGTTTCTAAGATCGAAAGAGATGAAGCTAGTAACAGGGTTATTCATATTGCTACCCCTGCTGTTGATAAAAGTAAAGATGAGGTCACCGGGAAGGATTATGATATACAAACTATCAATCTTGGGCCTACCTCTATGGAGCAATATATTGAAGAATATGAGGGATCTAGTATAGTGATCATTGGGAGATTGAGGAAGGAAACACAGTCTAAGCATGAACTAAAGAAAGAGAATGAAAGGTTTAGGAAATGTTTAGAAGATTTGATGAAGCCTTTGCAATATTTTCAACCATCCTCTTCTGCTACTGCTGGTTTCCTGCCGAAGGAGACCATCTCTGAAATAGAAAAGATGAAAGCTTCTACTCTGGCTACAGTAAATTGGTTGAAGGAGGTACAGGCTAAGGGAGATGATGCAATAAAGGAGATCCTCTCAACTGGAAAGGATGCAATAAGGGCTAAGGATTGGTTGGATCATGTTTTATCTCAAGATAAGGACATTGATCTCTTACTATAGAAAACAAAAACAATCATGGAGTATGGTAAGGATCAGCTAGTGATTGATGGAATCCTTTCTTCATCTAGGGTTAATGAGCCTTGGGAGTGGTTTGAAGCCTTGCAAATTTGACAGAAAACCATCAAGAAGATCTATAAATAGAGGAAGCAAATAGATGGTAATTTAACTAATGTTTATGATGGATGCATAACCTTTTTCAAAATAATGACTGGAAGGAGGAAGATCGCCCCTAAGTACTTGAGTTTTGAACAATTGAAGAAATGGTGGCATGATGTCTATGCCCCTGATATTGAAGATTTTGTGACGGGGCACCAACTAGATGATGTGGCTACTTATCTGGATGTGATGGATAAGTACCTTGCATATAGGGGTGATTGGGATAAAATAGTTAAGTAGTCAAAGGAAGAGATTGACTCAATTGAATGTCGGCTCAAAATCCTACCCTTGCCACCTATTGTTGAGTTGGATAGGGTACTCTTGAAAGTTCATGAATTGCTGGATCAGAACAAGGATAAGGGAGGCTGTAGTTAATACCATGCCACTTCGTGATTTTTGCTTCCCTATTATTATAGGGCATGTATTGATCTGAGTTACATTGGGGAATGCGTTGTGGTTGACCTTGATGATGTACCGGCATTTAATGTGTGCCTTGTTTTTGAATTCCTGAGGCCGACTTGTTTTGGCTATTTTTATTTTATAAATGTCTGGCTGGGCCGACATGTTTTGAGGATTCTCTTTAAATTGGCATTCCTGCCTCATTTGTAAAGGGTGGAACAGATAGTAGAGAATTAGACAAGCTAGACTAAGAGAAGAGCTAGAGCATTTTGTAGTAGAAGTAGTAGTTAGTTCTCTTGAGCAAGTGTTGTAACACAGAACAGTGGAATTGTTGCTATATTTTGGTGATCTAATACAACTGAAGGCATTGTGGTTTCTCTAGTGAATTCTTTTGTGTTAGTTTATCTTGCATGGTTCCTGTTGTTCCATCTTTTGAAATTGCTTGAAGAAATTGGATTGATGTTAGATTCAGAATAAGATTATTTTGGTTAATAATGTTTATGATTTCATGTTTGGAATGTTTGTAGCAATCTTTGGTCTATACTCCCAGTAACTATCTGATTGTAGTAGACTGGTGAGGTCAACCTGGACCATACATCTATTTGTGCTTAGTTCGATTGTGGATGAATGTCTATGATTTGAAAATCTGTATGCCCTAGAAGATTGCATCGTTCTTGTGATATTGCATTGTGGGTTAAGCAGGAATTGGTTATTTTAGATTGGTCTATTCCAGGTATCTATCATTTGCATTGTTCATCTTAGAAATAGTTTAGGTTTATTATATCTCTTGCACCCTCATCTTTTGTTGTTTCTTTATCATTTGGTTAGATTTAGGATTTAAGATCATCATATTGCAAAAATTGATAAATTGGAAAGATACAGTTTGCTTGTAGTAAGGTCCAATTGTGATTACCAGCATTTTCACATATTATCTGAGTTGTTATGCATTGTCATGACCTGACACCCGAGAGACCTTGGGGTGATTTTCAACAATTTATTGTTGAATATTATCATTCAAGAGAGATAGAGTATTGTTTTCTGTCTGAGTTTTTGTTGTGCAGAAAACACCATCAACAGGTAATACTATTGTTCCTAGGGCTTGTCGACCAACATTATCGAACCCACGAATGTCAATAGAAGAAACATTAAGAGAAGATGAATCAATATTAATCTTAGGGAATAGATCAATGCTATGCACATTGAGTTCTGAGCTAATGTCAATGAGTGTATGTCTAATGACAATATTATTAACGTTAATTATAATCATTAGAGGTCCACTTGTTTCTGCACATCCAGAGGGGGAGTTCTTGTGGATAGAATGTAATATTTAGTGAATCTGCATGAATGTAAGCCATCAACGCATTAACATTTTTCGACCTAGTGGAGGAAGGCAAGAGGATCTTCTACAAGGCTTCGTGAAGCATTCCTTGATAAACCAAAGAAGATTGAAGCAAGTCCCATAGTGAGATCTTAGCTGGAGTAACATGAATTTTCTCGACAAGATCGTAATCACTGGGTGCTTTAGTCGTAAGTTTAGGAGCTTGAAGAAGGCTTGGTTGTTTATTCATTCTATTCTCATAAGTATTGGCTACTGCTCTGTAAGAGGGAGCCATAGAAAGATTAAGAGAATTTCCATCAAATGGAACACCATTAAAAGAACAAATCCTTTTAGGAGAAGGACTAGATGGAGTTATGTAAATGACCAGTACTTAGGCCTTTGAGGGGTAGTAGAGACTTAGATTACATTTACATAATCATCACAACTAGTAGAAGAATCATTTGAAGGAATATGATCAACATCTATCCTTGGGGGATCTGATGTGAGAGGGACTTCATCATTCACTAATGCATTATCTCTAGAGGAGAGTGCATTGGAATAGAGAAGAGATTCATCATTCACTAATGCATAATCCCTAGAAGAGAGTGTATTAGAATGAAGATAAGGTAGAGTAATGTTAAGAAAGGTATCAATGATTTCATCTGATTGCAACAAAATATCCTCTGAAGCAAGAGGAATCTCATGAGAAGGATCAAAGATACAAAATGACATGGGCAAAGCCAAATCACTATCACATGCATGAAATGGAACACCATTAACATTTTGAATAAAACTAGATATTGAACTCATAAAAGAGGATATTAAATTCATTTTGGTGATAGAACTAAGAAAAACAAAGAATCTAGATTTTCTAATTTATTTGGTATTTTCTAGGTTCTAGTAATTTGCATCTTTAGAGGCCTTCAGAGCATAATTTTGGTTTGGAACTTGCACCAGTCCCTAAAATTCTATAGTCAAAGGCATAGTATTTTAGGGATTGAATTAATCCTCTTGGACACCTTTGCAATGGTGTAAATGGTTCTAAATTCTGAGCACCGAGTCAAAAGTTATGACCCCACCAAGTTGGGGTAAATAAAGAGAAGGGGGGTTCACCAAAATGTAGAGAAGGGGGATTCGCTACTCATGAGTTCTCTTCGTTCAAAGAGTCTCACGGGGAGAACTTCCCTAACCTACCTCAAGGAACAAATGTGAGGGTTCTAGAATCAGAAAGAGCAGGTCACGAATATTTTTTGGATAGAATGATGAGCTCTCGACCAAAGGACAACAACGTAGGTATGGGATGACAGTGTGGTGCGCTGGCGTCTCTCTAGCATGCTAGAATTTATATGGACCAAAAAGTGAGAATGTCACAAAAAATAGCTTAGAAACTACTAGCAATATAATTAGTAAGAACTTCAACAGTATTGGAAAATAATAGAATGTGATAAAGCTGAAATAAAGTTGAAATAGAAATGATAAAGAGAATAAGAGATAGAAAAGAAATTCTCATAACCACGTAAGTGATGAAGCCTCCAGCATGTGAATGTATTCAATACCTACATGTGTAATATTTGGAGAAAATCTTGGGAGTGTATAGGGGTTTGCCTCAGTCAAACCTCCGTTTTGGTGTTCTCACCTCCACAGACAACCAAATAGATAAAGAGAAATCGAGTATGCAAGTATGAATTGATAAAAGCAATCCCTACTCAAGGAGGAGAAATTGTATCATAAAATTTAGGTGATAAAAGCAATCCCCACTCAAGGAGGAGAACTTGTATCACAATATGTAGACGCAATAGATAGGGGATATGGAATCCTAGGATGCTCACAAGCACAAGATAAGTGAAGTATCAATTGTAAGGCTTAAAAAAGGAGGGATAACTGCAAGAGCCAAGAGATACAAAGAGTGTTGTGAGAATGTGAGAGCTTGAAGCCATTGTAGAAAGCTGCATGGAGCTATGCAATCAAAATAACAAGAGATAAATTGTCAGAGCCAAGGCTGGAAAGAAGCTAGTTGAACTTAGACGAAGCCATAGGATTGAAAGGATAGCATTTAAGGAAGGAAAAGAAGCTTCTAGAGCGGTTACAAGGCATCCTGAGTCATTACCACTGACAAAAGTAGATGAAAAGTGGTGAACATGCATGGAAACGACCGTTTCAACATTGAAGCATTGCAGGATGCTAGCGCAGTGTGCAAAAGTCTACGTGACGTGCTAGTGTCCAGACACATCATGCTACATGACAACATGAATGGGAAAATCATAAGGGTGGATGCAAAGTTGATGCGCAAAGATAGCTACTAAAAATGGGTGTTGAGCATCTTGAGAGGGGAAAAAGGCTTATGCAAGGGCTAAATGAGCCTACACAAGTTCTAGGGGAGTGGACACCAAAGTGGATACAAAAATGTATGTGAAATTGCAAGGGGTGCAATTTTATGACATTACAACCCCCACTTTAAAATGATTGCTAACACCATTGTTGTGAGCAATAGCTTTAAAGTAGCAAATATTTAATGCTAACCATAAAGAAGACATGAGAGCTTATTCAGAAATCCCTATGCCAAGTCATATGTTCTCGAATGAAACTACATCATGAAAGGGGAAGAGGTTTCCCCCAAAAATACATAAGGGATCTACAGATTCAGGGTTAGTATATCTTTGCTACAATATGATTATAGAGCTCATAAATATCATCATTTCCCAGATACTCGTAGAACATGAAGAATGACACATAGAGAGAAAAAAAAAAGAAAAATATTTCAGTTCAACATGGAAGAGACCTAGATGTCTCGACACCTTGCATCATCCCCAAAAGGAAAACACAAGACAAATGAAAATATAAATGTTTACGACATATAGAAGAATGTAGATACAAATAGAGGAACGCACATTAAGAGAGAGATACATCAAACATAACAATATAGAGGGGAGGATCACATTACTCACATACAATCACACAAAGAAACATGCAAAATAAAACAAAGAAAAATACTAGTAAGGCACATGTGATTCAACCTATAGCAGGTCGTCCGCATCTGAATCTTGTTTAGTATATGTAGAAGGCGAACAACTAGCCAAAGGAACAACATCAAATGTTGAACTAGGACAAGCACCACGTCCAACACTCTTATTAGGAGGATCATCTTTTAAGCTCATAGAAGAGGAAAACATTAAATTTTTCTCATTATGCACTTCCTCATCAATCTTAGCAATTTCAATGTCATCATCCAAATTAATCACAATGGGAGGTCTAATGACAATATCCATAGAAGTTTGTTCATTTTTATGCTATGACAAGGGCGGAGAGGCATCATTTCTTGCTGGATACAAGTTTGGACTTTGATTTTCCATGCCATTATTTTCTTCATTTTCTTGTAATGAATGAGAAATAGCATGACATCTATGCATACACTCTCTAGCATTTTGATTTATTTTCATTCATTTTTCAAGTTGTGTTTGTGTAGGAGCGATTTTATCAACCATGGGTTTCTTTTCTTCCCTTAAGGGAGGAACTAAAGGAACTATAGGAGGTTGTTCAACCACTTTCTCTTTAGCTATGTAAACTTGTTTGACTTTAGGAGGCACAACAATATTTTTTTGATTGTCTCATGGTCTCTTATAGGAAATAGGTTAAGGATTTTTCATAGGTTGATCTTGGATATTTGGAAGGGCTTTAGGTTCAATCATAGTCTCATCAAGGATGGATGGCTCAATCACGAGTTGAGGCATATTGGTAAGGGATAATTCTATTATGTACTTTGCCTTAAAATTTTGATAGGATTTGAAAAATAAGTCCTCACGAGGTCTAATAGGTTCAATAGGCTCAAGCCAAAAGACATCCGATGAAAATTTCCCATGGGAAGACACAAGATTAAAGATACTATGATGCACTTTAAATATATTGTTGTGAAATGGAAACTTAAAAAATTTATGTGCAATCAATAGGACAAAATTCATGGGGAAAAGCCATGGATAACCTAGATTCACATGAAATTGGTTTAACAATAGGATGAAGGTGAATGAGACATTTAATTCTTTCGGTCCAACCTTTAGAGGGAGATTTATCGAGCCAATCATAGGGAAAGCAAAACCATTATGCATTTTGATCCATGCTTTCAGTTTTTCATACGTATCTTGATAGAGCTCATGCACAAATAAGAATTCTTTGGTGATCACATTCTCTACACAGACAATATCAATTAGTATCTAATTAGTAGGCTTTTCATTGATTCTTCCAGCTATGTAAAGAGGACCATTGGGTGTATGTCTAAGTATGTATTATTGTGAGAAAGAAATATCAAGCGACATCTTAGTTAGACCCTTACGAGGTTTAGCATCAATAAAGTTGAACATGGTATGTATATTATTTTAAAGGTCTTGTTAAGGATGTAAGCGAGGCTACAAAAAAATTGTATTCCTTTTTCATTTTTAAGCAACTTTCTTATGTTATCTAGCATAGGAACCACATCAAGACTCACAAGATTTTGCAATTATTCTATTTCTTCAACCATCCTTCTTATGTTTTCTTGTGGGATATTAAAAACCATTGTTTCAACATTATGCACATTGTTTGTAGGTAGGGAAGCCATTGGAAATGAGGTATGAAGGCTATGATCCATAGAGGGTTGATTATCAACACTATTAGTAAAAGAGTTGGAGAACCCAAGATCCACAGTGAATGGTGTATCATGGGATGACACGAGTCTCAAACTATGTCTCACAATAGTATTTCTAATAGGACACCAAGTTGTAAAGCTCATACAAGATTCACAAACTTGGTACACACCCAAAATGGAAAGAAGGTGAAATGCAATAAAGTAACCTAGAATGTAAAGTGCAATGCAAATATGTAAATGCAATTTTTTAGATTCTAAACAAGGTAATTGTCTGAATACACAATGCAAAAACCTAAAAATTATGGCTTGTAAATTCAATTTTGAAATCACATAATGCACTAACTTTATCAAATGAAGCTAAATATGATCAATTTCACTTAACAAAAATTATACAAATTGAAATAGAAAACTAAAAAACAACAAAATAGAATGTAGAAATAGGTATTTTAATGCCCATAAAATTAGGAAATGACTTTGATCAAGGACTCATTCACCTAGGGGTGAATGGGTCCTAGGTTTAGGGTTTTTAATTTTTTTTTTTGCAATTTTTTTAGTTGATTCTAATGGTTTCTAGATTCTAATAAAAAACAATAAGTTACAATTTGAGTTTTCTATGAAACTAATGTTGAATGCAAGTGCAAAATTTGAAAAAATGACAAACTAGGACACCTAATTTGATGTCCAATTTTGTTTCAATATTCAAATGCAATGCTATGTAAATGATATGCAAAATGACAACTTTTTTGTATTTTTCAGATTTAAAGAATGCAAAGATGCAATCCTAAAACCCCTAAAGGAAGTGAAAAGTTATGCAAGCTAAACAACCCTAAATAAGATTCAATTTAATGCAATGGAATGCAAATGGACTCCAAAATCAAAAAAATTCAATGATCAAAGTTAGGTTCACCAGAATGAAACAACAAAAAATAGGTTGGGGGTTGATTGAAAGCAAAAGGGGGTTCACCAAAATGATAGTAGATAGAACTATTATCCTTTATTTCATTGGGAAATGAGATCCACATAATGAAAGGACTATTAACCTCAAGGTGAGTCAAGTCAAGGTGTGAATCTATTGATTTCCCTTTCTTTTCAAGGATGGGGGTCTTGATTAAACAATACTTTGGGGAGAAAGATTAAAAATAGAAAACTAACTCCAAAATGCAATCTACAACATGAATTTAATAGATTATTCTCAATTATGATGGAACCAAAAATCAAAATGTAGATATGAGAAAGGGAAAATGATGTGTACCAATCACCAAAAGTGCTTTTTCAAAGCTAACTGAGGACTCATTCACCCTATGGCGAATGGGTCCTAGCTAGGGCTCTGTAAAAATGGTTTATGGGTTCTCTTCGACTATGTCTGCACTCCCAAATCCCCGATTTTCACATTTAGACAACTGGAAATAAACCTTGTAGGTGAGTTTCCGTAAAAGTGCAACAATGATGGCAACAAATGCAACTTTGAAAACTTTGCAATTTTTCTCTTTAAGAGATCTTCCACCTGAAATTTACAAACACAAATCAAGAGGGAAAAATGTTTTGTTGTTGGTGAATGGGGGTTTTCCTTGGTCAAACCCCATTTTGGTAATTAAACATTGATATGAAATGAAATAGCATGAAAGGAATGATGAATGAACAAGCCTATGTCACAATTCACCAAACCCTTGTTTAAACCTTCGAATGTAGATCTGCAACTAGCATGAAATGGCTTCAATGGATGTGCATCTTGACCTTGAAACTTGATTTGAAACAATGCCTTTGAATGCTTGAATGGATCTTGAACATTACATCAACATATTAGTTCAAATAACATGCATGATGCAAGAATACTTTGACATGATAATGGATCTTGATTGCTGCAATATTTATTCACTAAATCTACTCTTGAATTCCTTAAAATGCTCTTGATATGCTCTTGTGAAAATACTCTTATGATAACTTGAACTTGTTAGAAAACTCTTCTTAGATGAAAGTTAGTGAAATTACTTTATATATATATATATTGATAAAATGACCTTATATTTATACATATGTAACATTAATTTCCTAAAATTCAAATAACACAATCCGACATGTGAATATAGATTTGAAATCATTGAAATATAGCGAAAAACATAATTAAAATTTAGGTCCTAGGTCTAAGTGAGGACTCATTCACCCTTGGGTGAATGGGTCCTAGGTCACTTACCTAGGACACACATTCTCCAATGATAAGTGTTATGTTATGGCATTAATGAATGTCGGGTTTTCCTCTTCAGAAATTGTAATTAATTAGGCTTGGATTTGAATTAAAGGGGCCAATTAAGGAAAATTAACCTCAATTAATTAATAAAGCCCTAGATAAGTGTGAAAGTGCAAAGGTACGCTTTACAACACCACAAATAAGGCACAATTAAGTCCATTTTATTTAATAAGGCCCTAAAATTAATGTGAATATGCAAAATACATATTACAACACTAAATTAAGGCATAATTTAGCTCATTTTATTATTAATATTTCCCAAATTAAGTGTGAAAAAGGGATACTTTTTCCTACACTACATAGTTTAAAGTGAAAGTCTCATGGTAAGAAGATTAGGTATAGTCACTTCATGAAGAACACAAAATACTTGTGACACTATAGTCAAGGGGAGATGAATAGATGGTCTCTATTACAAGAGTCACTACCCATGATAGTTTGAATGTTGTTTGCAAGTGAACAGAGCCATGATAGAGATGAGACCCTTAATAGGCCTGAAGCAAGATAAAGATCTTTTGAACAGTGGTCATCATTTGCATGATGGATAGGCATATAAGTAAATGAATATGTAATAAATAATAGTCATCAACTTAATGAATAAGAGACCTGAAACGAAGTTTCAAGACAACAAGGATAAGGCTTAGTCATATTCATTATTCATAACCTAATTCCTAGAAGAACTAGTCATCTTCAAGCTATGATAAGGAGGGAAGTTTTGTGTCAAAGGATATCAAATGGACTATCCTATAAAAAAGATAAATGTATTATTCATAATGAAAATGTTGACAGTAGCAACACACCAACATAAAAGGGGTTGAATAGTGGTAAAGAGGGTAGTAAGGACGTCAAAATGGATGGTAGTCTATAAGAAAGGAATGAACAGTCACCTTGAAATCAAGAACAGTGATAGTGTTTTGAAACTTCAAATGCAATTTCATGTTCATAAAGGATAATATTTACAATTTATGTGAGGATAATAATCATGAAAAATCTAAGAGAAAATTTGAGGTTTTCAAACATGGATTATTTAAAAGAGTGATAGGTTCCCCTACGCCTCCTAGAAGACCTAGTTGTCTTCAAGCTATTTGCAAGTAACTTCAAGTAACTCTATCACGTGCATATCATCATGCAAAGGTTTTCACAAGTTGAGTGGCCTAAAGGACTAGTTTTAGAGGTGCTTTCAGTCAGTTTAGGCTTATTAAAGAGGTTGTATGGGTACAAATAGGAGTTAAGTAAAGTTTTAGGCCATATGCATGTAGTTTGTGGTAGTTTTGGGCCCTAAAATAAAGGCTTTTTTCCTTGTACACCCAACAAATTGAAGACCTCTTGCAAAGTGATTAAAGGTATCTTTTTCATCAACATCATGCAAGTTTTAGAGTATAGTTATCATGTTTAGTTATGCCACTTTTCAAGGGGTATGTAAAGGTCAAGAGATCAAGAGGTCAAGTCAACTCTTCTTCACCAACTTTTGCATGATTTTATAACTAGTTCAGAGGGATTTACACATCTAGATAACTCTCAATCACCATGCAAACTTAGCCTCTTCCACGAAGACAAGTCCAGTTAAGCTAGAGGTGGTTTTTGATAAAACCAAGCTTTTAGATCTTTTTGGAGTTATTTATTTCTATTCTTCCTTTTTCCTTATTCAATAGAAGAGATTTTAACTCCATTATTTCAAAGATATTTTTAATATAGAGCAGGAAGTTTATATATTTTCAGTATCTTTCTAATTTGTATTAGCAAAAACTCTTATTTCAATAAAAGTAGTATATTTCCCTTATCCAAATTTGTGTGTTGAGTGTTTTTGTAGATGATTTGATCGAATTTTTATTCTTATCAATACTAAATTCTTAAATTATGTCTCATTACAAAACATTTCATACTAGAATAAGAAAAAACTCATATAGGTCATAGATTATGTTATTTTTTTTAGTAGTTATAGTTGTAAAAACTTCCAGTTTTGCTTTAAACAAATTGAAATACAACCTTATTATGAAACATTGTTATGTAATCTTGTGAAAATTGAGTTGTGCATAGAGAAACTATTTTTTTAGAGAAGTGAGTTAAAACAGTAGGTATACATCTCAATTTTTTGGTGCATCACCTCCTAGGATCAAGTAATCTTTTAAGTTTTAGTTCTTCTATTCTTTTCCTTGTCAAGACAATAGTTTATAGGAGGTCCATCAAGGGAATCTAACATCTCTAGAGGTTCATCTTCACCATAAGAAACCCATATCTTAAAGAGGATCCCATATTTTACAGGATAACTAAGTTTCACACTTAGCAAGAGTGTAATCCTTGTAACAACAATAATCACTCACTTACAAAAGATTATGATCTCATCCAAATCCCTAATAATTTATTTTCTTTGTTTATCTATTAGTGATGGTCTTATTATTTAATTATTTTTTAATTTGTTTCTAACTTTTGCATCAATGTGAGGAGATATTTATAAAAAAAAAATTCTTTTATCAAGGTAGATGATATTTGAAGATTATTTTGTGATCTTGTATATATATTCACTTCTAACAATTAATTTATATGATTGTGTTGATTTGTATAACTCACATAAGATGTGTGAAAAAAGATGGGGGAGAAAAAAGTGGCCAAAACCATATTTTTTCTAAGGCATAATGTGAGTGTGTTATAACACACTCAAATATTAACATGGTCATTTTCGTAGTGATCGAGCCTAGGTCAGTAACTACCAAGCCATAATGTGAGTGTATTATAACATGCTCATGTTATGTTTATCATAGAGAGAGAGAGGGTTAAGAAGATAGAGATATGGGAGAGAGATATAGATACAAATGGATAAGGAAAAGGATATTGAGAGGGATAGGGAGAGCGATAGGGAGAGATAAAGAGAGAGAGGAGAAAAGTATAAAGAGATATGCATAGATAAATATATGGAGGATGGGGAGAGATAAAGAGAGGGAGAGAATGAGACTAGGAGAGATGAAGAGATACAAATATAAAGATAGGGATAGGAAGTTATATATGGAGAGAGGTAGAGAGAGAAGGAGAGATATAGGGGTTGAGAGAGATGGATATATAAGGAGATAGAGATAAAGACATGGAGAGATAGAAGGATAAATATGGACAAATAGAGATATGGGAAGAGAGATAGAGAGGAAAATAGATATGGATATAGAGGTATAGGAAGAGGGAGAGAGGGGGGAAGAGATATCTAGAGATATAGAGGGAGAGAGAAAGATAGAGATAGAGATGAAGATAGAGGTATATAAATCTATAGAGTGATAGAGAAAGGTAGAGGGAGAGATAAATATAGAGAGATATATAGGGAGAAGAATATAAAGAGTGAGATATAGTGGGAGAGAAAGAGACATATAGAGGGTGAGCCATATTTATATATAGATAGATAAAGAGAGGAGATAGAGAAGAATGGAGTGGGAGAGGGGGATAGGTAGTGAGGGAGAGAAGGATGGGGGAGAGAGATATCAATATATAGAGGGAGAGTGAGCATGAGAGAGGGGTAGTTATATATATATATATATATAGATAAAGAGATAGAGAAGGATAGGGAGAGCGATAGAGATAAGGAGATAGAGGTAGAGAAATATATGGATAGAAAGAGATAGAAAGAGGAGTGATAAAGAAAAGTAATAGATGTATAGAAAGAGGGAGATAGATAGAGAGATGGAGATAGGGAGAAATAATATGGGAACTTGTCTGTGTAAGAGTGATAAAGAGATATAAAGATGGAGATGGAGGGAGCTTGAAATAGAGAGAGGAGAGAGGATAAGTAAAGATATATAAAAAGAGGGAGCGGTAGTGAGGGACTAATAGTGATAGAAAGAGGGAGAGACATAGATCCAAAAGTATAACTTGGAAAATATAGAGGGGGGAAGAGAGATGGATAGTTAAATATATAGAGGTAGATGGATAAATAGAGAGAGAGGGAGAGGCATATAGAGATATAGAGGGAGAGAGGAAAATAGAGGTATAGATAAATATAGAGGGAGAGAGGAAGAGGGAGAGAAATAGATAGAGAGGGAGAGATAAATGTAGAGAGAGTTGGGGAGGTAGGAATGGAGAGAGAAAGGAGAGATAGAGAGGAAGAGATAGAGAGATATAGAGGAACATAAAGAGGTAGATATAAAGAGAGAGATAGAGGGTGAGATAGAGTTATAGAGAGGGAGAGATAACTTAGTGTAGAAAGAGAGATATGGAGGGGGGGAGAGAGGGAGAGATATAAATAGAGGGATAGGTAGAGAGATGTAGAGAGAGATATGGATAATGAGACATAGAACACAAGAATAAAAGATTCTCCCGAGAACTGAAAGAATGTTGGAAGATTAGTTATGGTTAGTTAAATTGGAGCTACTATTTCCATGCCTACTTTATTATAAAATTTGATTCTCTTACATTTAGTTTCCAACAAAATTTCTCCTGATTTAATCATTAAGGACTTGAACTAAAATAAAGTACCATCTACAAAATGTTAATGTTAAAATTAAATTTATAACATTTGTATGTGACATAATTTCTATTTATAATTGTATATTTAAAGTTTTTTTCATTTTTAAAGAGTAATTTTATTGGGTAAATTATTAACGTATTCAGGTTATTATAATATTTATTCAACTTAATGTGTTTTCATCCTTTGGTCAATTTTTTTCATTTTTAAATTTAAAAAGATTTTAGGTTATTTTTATAATATTTATTTAATTTTTTATTTTTTTTGGGAATTATTGTAATGATCTATTCACATTGATTTCTATCTTATCATAGTTGTATTTTTTTTTAAATAATAAATAATCTTATATTTTATATCTAACTGTATAATTTTATTTTAAAGTATAATTAAAATTATGATATGATATTTTTATACAAGAATTTTTTGTGTCATATCATGACCTTAATCATTTTCACGTATAATTTATAATAAAAGGTGATAGTACAATTTTATTTATAAATTTAACTCTCTTAAACATTTAATTACAATTTCATACATGTTTTTAGTGAATTTCTTATTTATAGGTTTATACACTTATGTGGAAACTTGTCCCATCCCTATTTTTTATGTCATTTCAACTTGTAATAGTAAAAATTGCATATTCATGTCATTGTCCCATATGTTTTATTTTGGGCCCACTTTTTTTTTTAGATTGCAGGAATTGGGTAGCACGACCCTCTATAAACTGCAATGCGTTTGGTAAAAATTTTATCATGACTGGTGGCACTGGTGCAACACGCCCTTTGGTACCATGGGGGTGGGGGAGACTAGACCTCATGACCAACCTCTTGCAACAGGAAAGATTTAGCCAACCAAGCTAGGGCCCCCACCCCTTTTTGTGCCCACTTTGATAAGAGTGTTCTAAAATAAATAACCATTTTACCAACGACATGTTTTTTTACTCAATATCTTATTTATAGGTCTTTATATTCATGTAGACACTTATTTATCTCTATGTTCTATGTCATTTCAACTTGTAATGGTGAAAATTTTATTAGCATGTCATTTTCCTTTATGTTTTGAGCCCACTTTGATTAGAGTGTTTTAAAAGCAATAACTAGCTTACAAACAACATATTCTTGTGTGAACTCAACTATTGGCATCACACATCATGTTACCCTTTATTATTGATCCTCAAATTTTCTTAAATCAAATCCAAAAGTGTGGACTTCCTAGGCCACATCCACATTCATGGATCTAAATATTAACTCTTTAAATTTAAAATTTAAATAAATAGCTCACTAATGAAGTTTCACTAGTCATTATGAGCCAACTTAACACATGTTTAGCTAGATTGAGTGATCAAAAATTGTATTTAAAGGCATTCACTCACTCATTTAAAATAATGTGAAAATATGAGAATAATATAATCTATTTTGCATTTGTCTACTTGTGGCATCATCCTAGGTCCATTGCATGGTTTCTTCTTGTGTTTAGCATTTGTAAGAAGTAACATATAACCAATGATTCAAAAACTAAAATATGATAATAATGTTATCTATTATCAAGATAATCAAGATGCATACAAAAACACTCCCTATCACTTGAAAATATAGTATAAGTGAGTGTTTATAAGAAATGAAAATGATGGGGGAGGGGGTGACACCTTATCCAATATGAAGTGTAACTCCCAAGGTATGAGAAGAAATCTTAGTATCTAAATAGCGAATGTGTAACTCATATGGAAGAGCATGGAACCTATCACACTCAACTTACTCAAAATAAACTTACCTATGCACACTAAATCTAAGTAAATAAAAAATACATAATAATCCAATAAAATAAAATAAAACCTACAAAAAAAAATTCTTTAAGCATAATGTAGGTGGGTGATGCAAGATAATTTGGTTCCATGGGTTATTTAGTATCACCAAAAGTAGTATTACTTCTATTTTTAATTTATTCACTTTAGTTTTTATATTTGTTATTGATTAAACATTTTCAAATTTCTTTCTTAGAGAGTGCTATAAGAAGGATGTAAGTTTCTTATATATTTCAAAGAATACATGTAGTGTGCTACAAGCCATCTTCAAGTTTTCATAATCTTAAGTTAGTTTATTATAGGACAATATCTTACGAAAATGGGGCTATTTAAGATAATGTAAGAGGGACTATTTAATTTTATACAAGAATATTGCATGTTTGATGTAGTCTAATACTTTGGTTTAAATTCTAATGTCCCAAGGATGCAATAGGAAACATAAAGAATATTTATGTTAATTTTTATATTAGGTTGGATAGGTATCATCATTACCATTGTTTATGCAATATAACCAAATACTTATTGAAGATTGTGATCTCATCCAAATATCCAACAATTTATTTTCTTTGTGAGTTATTAGTGATGTCTTACTATTTAATGATTTTTTTCTCTTTCTACCTTTGGCATCTATGGGATGAGCTATTTATTACAACTATTTTTTTTCTTAAGCAAAGTAGGAAACATGCAAAGATTATTTTATGATAGTATATAGATATTTTGTTAAAAGGAACATGACAAATGAGAGGGGGGTGAATCAGTTGTCACAAAAATTCAAACTTAAAACTTTAATACTTATCAATTCCATAACCACACTATTCTGTTATTAAGTATGAACATGAAACACAAATAACAAAAAGTAAAATCAACATAATGAACACCAGATTTTTACGTGGAAAACCTAATAAGGGAAAAACCATGGTGAGGATTAACTTACAATATAAAGAGATAGCAAAACCAATTAAAAAGGCTCACTGCCAAGGGATCATTGCACAAAAGAGGACTCACTGTCCAAATACAAATGCTCACTACCTACAAAAAGGACTCACTTTCCAATAGGGAGGCTCACTGCTTACTAATATAAAAGAAAACAAAAGATCCACCACAACAATTTACACACATCCACAACCTTGATCAAAAGATTGTAGAAACCTTTAGCTCATTTCCTTCAAGAATGTAATACAATGAAGTACTGTTGCCTCAATTCACTTTCGCACACTTCTGCTCTTTTAATTTGTGGCTTACTTTATCACTTTGCATCATCATCCAATTCTTCCCAATTCGACTTGCATTTATGCCATCTTCAACCTTAAAAACTTTCTCCAAGGTTGGCCACATATGCCTCATTTCATAAATTCAAATCAGGTTGACAACTCAACATTCCTATGATGGAAAGGAATAAGAGTGGACCAATAAAAATACTTAACCAAGACCAAAAATAATGTCTTGGATCAACCACACGCTTTCCTAATTAAATTTAATTCTTCAAATGAACTGTAAACACCAGGTCAACCAAACCTAATGAAAACACAAATGAACATTGATGTACATGCTTCCCAACAAGAAGATAGCACATGGAAAATGAAAAACGCTTCATTATGCACAAGAACACATCTCAAGTTCCTTCAGATCATCCACAACAAGTGCAACAATCTTCAAACACCAAAATCCTTCCATCAGTCCATCTGGATTGTGCAAACACATACATCAACTCAGAAAATTTGACTTTTGGATCAAAAAACCACATGTATCTTTGCTAGAACCAAGAGAACACCATTATAAGACACATTCTAGATCTGCAAGATCTAAAACAGAACAACAGAGGACTGTGGAGCAAAAACATTTCTCATAGTTACAAAAATCTAACTCTGCCAAAATGGTTCACATGACATTGGTGAACACAACTTTCACACTTCATCAAACCAGAAGCTACAAATCAGGAGATATCACCACTAGATCACCATTAGAAAACCTTCATATCCACACAAGCATAGGATCAACATAGGAGAAACACAAAGCACATACCAGAGCACATTCTGAACACATTCATAACTCTGACTTCTCTCTTTATTAATTTTCTCAAAATCACTTGGAAACTCATCATTTCAACACATCTGCAACATCATAAGGATAGCTCCATGTACTCACAACATCTCAATAGTATCTCAACTATACATGTACAATCTGCAACATATTAAATTGTGTTGACATCAATGACAACATTAATGACAACACCACCAAAATTTCTCATACTTGCAACATATTTACTTTTGACAATTAAGTTATAGGGCTATGTTGATTTGGATAACTCACATCATGCATTGTTGTGACCTTTCACATTCCTTTTGTGTGTGGAATGTGACCTCGATATGGTATAATTTGATTTCTATCAGTTGGGAATTTCTTCCTATTTATTTTGGCTACATGTATTATTTCTTAACTCCCTTTCTTGATCATTTAAATTAATTATGGCTGAGCTGATTATGGAGGCCATGTGTAATTTTGTGTTTTATAGGTGAAAATATTTTGCAAAAAAGGATGGGTTTTCTTGGTTGGTAGTATTTACACCTTGGACTTGGGTTTTATTTAAGGCTTTGGAAAAATAATATGTGAATCAAAGGTTTTTCGGCTATCTTTTGTAGGAAGAGAGTTTGATATTATACTATAATTTAATTTGTGTGCTTCCATATTACATATGAGTGTGTTAATAGTTTTTTTGGGCTACTATATTAGGTATTTTTTCACTAAATTATCTAGTTTATATCTTGTTGACCTATGTTGTAAAGAGGCTCTATATTTTTTTTTGTGGATGGATGTGTTGAGTCTTGTAATTTAAAAGAGAACAATAAGGAATGGAATATAGTAGAAGACATAGAGAACCTAGGGTTGAAAATATAATAGATATTCTAAGAAAAATTGTAACTATATTGGATGCAATGGAGATAACTCAAAGAAGAGGAGTACATGTGGAAGATGTAAGTGAAGATGAGGAAGAAGAAAATTAATAACAATTGGAAATAAAATATTTGATGGATGAAATAGAAAGTATCTTTTTGAGAGATATGCCAAAGATAAGTAGTAGACAACAATTGGATACTTACTACTATGGAAATCTAAGTTTGAAAGAGATTATAGATTTGATTATAGAGATGAAGTAATTTATTATGAACCAATGGAAAATTTGAAGAAGGTAATATTTTCTTGCACTAGGCTAAAAGTTCATACATCTTTCTAGTGGGACCATATATAAACAAAAAGATAAATGAAAGGTAAGGAGAAAATAAAAACATGGGATAGAATGGTTGCAAAGATAAAGTATAAATTCCTATACACAAATTATAAAATAATCTTATTTTTAAAATTGTAGAATCTAAAGAAAAAGGATATGAGTTTGAAGAACTATATTGAGTAGCTCTACAAGCTCACTATTTGAGTTGGTCATGTGGAAGATGATGAAAAAAATTTCAAGGTATGTTAATGGGTTGCGTATTTCTATTAAAGATGAATTTAATGTGATAGGATTAAGATCAGTGAAAGAGGCGTATCAATGTTCTTTGAGGGTAAAAGATAAAGTTTCTAGGAGGAAATATAATATTGCAAGAATAAAATGAAGTTTCTCTAGGGGAAGGGAAAACATTGGTAGCAATATAGAGTAGCATAATTATGAAAGAGAAGTAGACATTTATCAATATAGTAATTCAAATCAAGACATAAAAGAATGAGAGAATTTTTCTAGATGATGTTATTTTGGAAGATGATAAGGTAGAGGGTTCACTAAAACTTTTTTTTGTTGTAGGGAAGATAGCTATAGGGAATTGATGTGTTACAAAATACAATAAGAAAATGGGAGCAATGGGGCTAGAAATTATATTGGTCAAGTATATGAAGAGAGTGTTTCTTCACTTAAATGTACATGGAAAAATCAAATTAAAGATAATCCCTTATGTTGATATTTTTTTGTTAAATCCATCAAAAGAGGAGAATGATCCATATTGCTGATGTGTCCCACAATTGCTCCTATTTTTTATGTTTATTTCCTATTTCACAAAAAAATCCTTGTACAATTTCATCTAATACTTGAGACTTTATATTAATACTTGAATTTTAAATCACTAAAATTGATATATAATGTCTTGATATATGATTGTTTTTTGATAATTATCTTAAATAGGGTATTATATTATGATTGATTATGGTTATATTTACATTAAATTATTTTAGAAGCTAACTCTTTATGCAACAATATTGTATAACCCATAGTCAAGGATATTGTGAGCCTACAACCATAAGAGTGACTATCTACAATTGAAGGAGTAGGTACCTATAGCCAAAGAATAAAACACCCATAGTTGAAGGAGATAGTATACACAACCCAAGGTAAATAATATTCCAAAGAAAAATGAGAGAAATCAACCATTGATAAATAATGGTAGACTATAGTGATTATTTAGCAAGGATTGTATAAGTTATGTCTTTAATTTTCATGTGTCTATTAATTATATTTATTTCATTTATAATTGTGATGAGGGCCACACTGCCTAAAATCCACACAAATAACCACAATAGATACCAACATAGAAGATGCGAGACAGAAAAATAACCCACTTTCAATTATTTTCAGAAAATGAAATTATAGATTCAAAACTTACATGCTACAACCTCATGGACTTGATTCATTACAACAAAATCAACTCTGAAAACAAAATATATTGTTCAAAGCCACAATCTACACTAATGGAGCCACCTTACAACCCCCCACTTAACCCTTTTTATTTTACCCCAATAATCACCCTAAAATGTTCTAGAATGTTCAACTTTCCCTTTTGTTTTGGTGCCAAAAGTCTCGCCGTTTCATTTTTGGCCTAGGAAGAAATTTTAATGGAATTCACTTTTTAGAGTGGCAACTTCGTGGGGCCATAACTTTTGATCCGAGTGTCTAATTTTCTATTATTTCATATCATTGGAAAGTTCTCAAAGAGATCTATAACACACAAATCCATCGTAGGTTAGTTTGTCAACTTTTTGAGCTATTTTGGGGCCTCTAATGTCTTCATATCTGAATTTGAAGTTGCACTAGAGAAACTCCCAAACCATGTAGGGTATTGAAACAATTCTTTTGTGACAAAAAATGTTTTTCAATTCTACTCCTCAGGGTAAATTTTTAGGTCCATACGAGCCTGTTTAGGCTGACTTACTAAAAATAGTAAGTGATCGTTTTTCACTATTTTTGACTCTTGACTATCTTATGCCCCTTAAGTTCCATCATGGAACTCAAAAAAACTAAATAAATTAAGGAATTTTTTTTTTTGGGTGATGCAAGATTGCCCTACATCGCTAGATGCTCCTGCATCAGACACCTAGGGTAATTTGAAAAGTGACCTTGTCACTTCTCAAGTGTTAGAGGAAAACCAAGATGGTTACCTTAGCCTCAGATAACCATGATGAATCTTCAACAAACCTTCCTGTCCACTTCACCAAGTACTTTGCATATTGCCTATTTTTTGTGCTTTTACCCACACGACTATCTTGAATTTCTTCTATCTCCTTTTCTAAAGTAGGTGCTAGAATATTCCAATGTGCTTCTATTGTTTCTTCATTAATTCCCCCTTCATGATATTTTGTTAAATATAAAATGTTAAACAAGGGTGAAATATGAATTTCATGAGGAAACTCTACCTCGTATGCATTTCTTGAATCATGCTTCTTCAGGATCTTACGTGGTCCAAAATTCTTCACCTTTAACTTGTTGTATGTACCAATTGGAAACCTCTCCTTTTACAAATGAACCATGAATTCTCCTACTTGGAACTCCTTATGCCTCCTTTTTTGATCTTCCTTGGCCTTATATTGTGAGTTCATCTTATTGATATGTTTCTTCACTTCTTCATGCAAATTCTTTAGGTGTTCAACAAAATTTTCAGCCTCAACACTACTCTTCTCCCCCTTATCCATCTTTATCAGTTCATAAGGAGTTCTTGGCCTACTCCCATATACAATATGGAGTGGTGATTTACCAGTGCTCCTATTGACATAATTGTTGTAATAAAACTCCAATTGTGGTATAATCAAATCCCATCCCTTTGGCTTATCTCCTACTAAGCATCTTAGTAGGTTACCCAAAATCCTATTCACCACCTTTTTTTATCCATCAGTCTATGGATGGCATGTAGAATTGAACATCAAATTTATCTTCAACTTCTTCCATAACATCCTCTAGAAATAGCCACATGGTAGACCATGTAGTCTCACCACCTCTCTAAAAAATAATTCTATAACATGAACACCATCACTGGTCTTATGAAACAGAATGAAATGTGCCATCTTTGAAAATCTATCCACCACCACAAATATGGAATGATGCCCTCTCTGTGTCCTTGGCAAGCAAAAAACAAAATCCATGTTAATATCCTCCCATGGCCTCTCAGGTACAGGTAATGGCTGATACAATCCAATATTCTAACTTGTTCCTTTCACCATCTAACATACTCTACAACTTTGTACAAATTTCTTCACATATTGTTGTAATTGTGGCCAATAATAATTCTCACTAACAAGAGCAATGGTCTTATCTTGATTGAAATGTCCAACCAATCCTCCACTATGCTTCTCCTTGATTAGATTCTCTTTCATAGAACTCCTTGGAATGCACAATTGGCTTCCTCTAAATAACATCCCATCTTAGATTAAGAAATCCAACCATCTTTCCCTATCCAAAGTAACAAGTTCCAAACAAGCCTTCCCAGCTTTTGTAAAGTCTGGATCTTCAGGATACAAACTTTTGAGTTCATTGAACCCAATAACCTCTATATTCATCTCTATCAATAAATTTTTCCTTCTACTTAAGGCATATGCAGCTATGTTTGACCTTCCACTCTCGTGCTTCAAAAAAAATGTATAAATCTACAAAAAATAAACTTATTTTAAGTGTCTGATTTAACTTTCCTTGACTATTGATGTATTGCAAAGCCCAGTGATCAGTATATAAAAAAATTCTTTTGGCAACAAATAGTGTCTCCATTTCTTCAAAGCCTAAACTATAGCATAAAACTCCTGATCATAAATAGAATATTTCTTCT
Source organism: Sequoia sempervirens (assembly GCA_007258455.2). NCBI lineage: Eukaryota > Viridiplantae > Streptophyta > Pinopsida > Cupressales > Cupressaceae > Sequoia > Sequoia sempervirens. The sequence continues at coordinate 83,438 of VDFB02315222.1, read as the reverse complement.
TAGCATCATTTAAATTCTCACTAAAATAGGCAATAGGCTTACCTTCTTGACTCAAAACAACTCCTATGGCAGTACCACTAGCATCACAATCTACCTAAAAGACCTTATTGAAATTTGGAAGTGCCAAAATAGGTTGCTCTGTAAATTTCTTCTTCAACATATCAAAACTTTTGGATGCTCCTGTAGTCCACTTAAACTCTTTTCTATCCCCTCTCATCACTTCAATTAGAGGTGCACAAATACTACTAAAATTCTTAATAAACTTTCTATAAAAAATTGCTAGACCATGAAATGATCTTACCACTATAACATTCCTTAGGGGAGGCCATTCAATGATATCTCTCACCTTCTTTGGATCCATTTTAAGACCCTCTACTGAGACAAAAAATCCCAGATACACCAACTCTCTCTTCACAAAACTACATTTCTTCAAATTAATCAATTTCTCCTCCCTTAGCTTCTCAAAAACTCTTTGGATATGCATCAAGTGCTCCTCCAATGTCTTACTGAAAATCAAAATATCATCCACATAAACAATAAATTTTTTTCCTAAAAATTCTTTCAATATCTCATTCATAAGCCGCATAAATGTGTTTGGTGCATTGGTTAGCCCAAAAGGCATGACTAACCACTCGTGCAATCCCTCCTTGGTTTTAAAGGTTGTCTTCCATTCATCTCCTTCTCTAATATGGATTTGGTGATATCCGCTCTTCAAATCTATCTTTTTGAAGTACTCATATCCACTCAAAAAATCCATAATGTCATTCATTCTTGGCAAGGGAAGTCTATACTTGATGGTGATCTTATTGATGGCTCTAGATTCTGTACACATCTGTCATTCCCCATCCTTCTTTGGTGCTAGTACTATAGGTACTACACATGGACTCAAACTCTCTCTGGAAGCGTAAGAATGAGATAAACAATCTAAAGTGCATCTACACTTCTAAATAAGACATAATAGCAAAGATTCAAGAGAATTTAAATCAATTTAAATGCAGGAACCTCTGAAGCTGTCCTATTGCTCTCTAACTCTAAAAATCTCTCTAATCTACTTTGCTCTCAGATTTTAGAAGCTAATAGATTGTTGAAATGACACTTAAAGAATGATAATTAAACTATTATGATTCCTAAATGCAACTAAGATGATTCTACAGTAAAACTTATGAGAAAGAAACTATTGTAAACAACCATGATTGATGAACTAAAATGCTTGATTGCTTGATGAATGCTGGATGAATGCTTCTATTTGCTTGATTGCTTGAATGCTTGAATGTTTGGAAAACCTGCAGAGTAAGATTGCACAAATTAGGATCCTTTTCCTGTAGCCAAAGACCTATATTTATAGCTTTCACGGCAGCACATTTGCACAGGGGTACGGGATAAAAGGATGGGATTCAATCTGGAGAATTGAATGGCATGGGATGAGAAGATGGAGCTGATCATGGAGGATTGTTCCTCCCCATGAAAACACTAGGCAAGATGAGAGGAAAGATTGGAGGAAGAAGATGGAGAGGATTTCCTACAGGTTTGTCCCCGAAGCTCTTCCCGTGAATGAGAGTTGAATTAATTAGATTTTAAAAATCTAATTTTATTGGTGAGTAATAAAATGAATATGATTTATGCATCAATTTAAATAATTTTAATTTATTTAAATTTAGCAAAAGGGGAATAAATAATTTAATAAATCAAACTATAGGATATGTTTATTAAATTAAAACAAAAGGAAAATGATAATTAAATAAAAGATTTTAGAATATCTTTATTTAATTAAGAAGAAATGTGATGAGGTAATTAAATAACACAAATTATTTAAGTTGTGTATTTAATTTATGATAGAAGTAATGGATAAAGTATAGAAGAAATAATAATATTAATAATTAAAATAAAACAAAGTTTTTAATTTTGTTTATTTAATTAGGAGAGAAATAGAGGAATTAATAATGAACTTAATATAAATAAATATTTCTATTTATTTACTAGGTAGATGAATTTAAGATTAATTAATCAAATAAGTCATATTTAATTAATTAGATTCTCTAGACCATTTTTAGGTGTCTACATTTTGCCCTCTTTGAAGTGATGTGTTTACGCATTGCTTCAAAGAATGATTTTGCCTCAGCTGCCAGTATTGACGAAAAGTTTTAAAATATGCCCCTGATTTGCCCCAGATGTTGAATTTTGAAATGATAGCGATATATGCCTCCACGGGAGATAAATTGATGAATT
>VDFB02315222.1:0-81112 GCA_007258455.2 Sequoia sempervirens | reverse complement strand
GCTACTACTTGCCCATTTCGTCGCACTTTCGACAAAATTTTGGTGTTGTTTCGACGCTACTACTTGCCCATTTCGTCACACTTTCGATGAATGTTTGGTGTTGTTTCGACGCTACTCCTTTCCCATTTCGTCGAAATGGCAACAAACTTCTAGTGTAATTCGCCGGTGGATACACGAAGTTTTCGTCGATATTCCGAAGAAATCCCAAGTCATTTTATGATACCGACAACCAACGAATTTGCACCATTATTTCAACATTTAATTCGTCGTCGAACTTTCGACGAAAAAATAGTGACAAAAATATTTTCGTCATTTCGTCACTTGTCTGGCAAAGATTTTTTGAATGACCGACGAATGTCCGTCAGAAAATGGTGTCAAATTCAGTAGTGAGTGCACTTGCAAGTATAAATAATTTACCAAAGAAATAAGTGTCAAAATGAGATTATTAAATGGAAAGCATTCGAAGAAGAAGCATTGAAGACATTTAGAAGGTAAGAACAAGGAAACGAGTTTTCAAACCCAAGCAAACCACTAGTGGAAAAAGTAGAACTAAAGCATCAAGAGATAAATGTGGTGGAATGGCAACAAGAACTCAGGGAACATTAAGAAAAGTTATAAGGGGTAATGGTCTAATAAAGCTACCATCAACTAGTAGAAGTTTGGATGTTTAGGCATTGAATAATCCATACTCTTCATTCACGATGATGCATCTGGATCACTTGGTAAACAAATCTTCTTCTCCTAGTGTCTTTTTGCATACTATAAGTGATATGGTACAAGATGATGTAAACTTAGTTTTTGATTCCATGCTCTCCAAAACCAACCCTAGTCAATGAAAGGAAGGAACATTTCACTGAAGAGACAATAAATTTGATAATTTAAGGTGTATAAGTCACAAATAAATGTGTTGATATAATTTGGACCTCGTCTCTTCCTAGGCACTTAGTTCTCAATGTTCACCTATGTTATGAGATTGTTGTTGCATGTGCTATGTAGCATGAACCCTCAACAAGAACAATAAGAGGAAAATGGGGGACTTATGATTTTGTCTGTGATATCCACATGGAATATAAGGAAAATGCTAGGAATTTCCCTTGGATTCAGTTATTCCAATATTGGAATCAAATTAGGGACAATGTCGTATTTATGCAAAACCTAGATGTTAATAGGCCTAGTAGACAACTTGAACAAAATCAAATGGACTTAGCACAATTCAACAAGGAGGTTGGCATGCATGATTGTAGTATGGCAGCATGGTTTCTAGGACATGATAATGACTTAATAGTAGGGCCTAAACATTTGGCAGTGCTAAAAATGTTGTAGAGAATACAAAATGAAAACCCTATGTGATTTGACCTCACCCCATTACTAGAAGAGCATATGCATTCATAGTTGGCAGATTTTTTGCCAATAAAAAAATTTAGATACTAATCCCTCTTAATAAATATGATTTTGCATCAATATTACCACCTATATCTACCCCTGTAACCTAAAATGTGTCACACACTAGAATGTTATGATCCAATAATTGTGTGGATTCCATACCTTCACAAGGCCTCCTATTATTACATGTTCATTGAACAATTTTTGCAGCCAACAATCACCTTGCTTACATGAGAATATCTCCTAAGACTTCTAAAGTCTCGAATACTTTTCAAGAATAATAAGAAAGGTGATTGGTTCTTTACCCAATATAGCACAACCATTAGAATATATGGATTCATGGGAACATTATACAAGCTCCCTAAATATGTTACACCCAAAGTCCTTGCCCTTGAATATTTAAGACAACTAGACATGAATAACACAGGTTATGAGAATGGAAGGGGGAGAGAAGCTTATTAGTCTCTTCCTCAACCATACAAGCATATAGTCTTGAAGAAAAGAAGAGATTTGGGGGTTCTTGACCAAAAACTAAAAGAATTATAGTTGGGTGTTATAAAAGACTAATGGTTCTTTGGCCCAAATCATGCATTAAGTATAAGGTTATCAATTTGGTGCCACTTCAACAATAGGACAATTCCTATGCCTATCAAATGGAGGGGAATAAATAAACCTGAGTCAAGTGATTCAGTTGTACTAAAGCAAGTTAATCATCACTACTCCTTTTGATAGTCGATTAATGTTTAGAGTCTTCATATAGATCAATGCATTAAGAGAAAATTGTGTCCCTATATTTTTATCAAACAAGCTTCTATCATTCCTTGTTTCATCAAAATTATTTTAAGCTCTCAACATTAATAGGTAAACTATGTTATGAATTTTGAAGTATATTCCATAGCAAGATGATCTTCGGAAAAAGTCTCCGCAGATGGGTGTGAATATGGATCTGGTAAGAATTTAGTTGGTTATGTGCATTTTAGTTATGTCATTATTGTAGAGTGGAAAAATTAATTTGTAGAAATTTTTTATTTGAATTTGAGATCAAGATAAATGTTGTTTCTAGGTCATATATTGAATCCTCTTTGGAGAATATGTCTTGCCTTTTATATTTTAGAATAGTATGATTACTGAGAAAACTAGGGTAGATTCTCTATAATTGAATTTGTTGAGAGGATACATGTGTATTTCCTATTTATTTATTAGGGGTTGATGTCAGACATGAATAAGAAGTTCTTAGTTCTTTTAAGTTTGCTTCCTCTATTTTCAACACAAAATTCCTAAATCCATTTACTTCCCACAGGCTCTATTCCTTTTGCTTTATTAAGATGAAACCTTATTTAATAACCACAAGCTTAATCCTTTATATACTAACAATGCAGATTTAGCATGCATGCCCTATTGTTTTAATATGGCAAAGCCTTTTGATTTTAATTAAGGCAAAGCCTTAATACAATACATGATTTTATTCTTTCTTTACACATGGGAAATCTTTACTTAATGCATTAACCCACGAGCTTTTACTTTTTCTTTCACTAAGCCAAAGATTTAATCTATATCTTCACATAGACTTTTTGTTTGTTTTAATGCAGGCACATATTGCTTATTTGACCTGTATGCTTTCCTTATTTTATAATGTCAAGGCTTGATGAAAACTTGAGCAGGCTTTATTTCATTTACTAAGGCAAAGGCTGTGATATAAAATCACAGGCTCCATTCTTTTATAAACCTTTTCTCGACACCAAACCAAGCCCCACCTTTGCTGAGTTTTTCAATGCATCCAATTGCACTATTCTCCATTCTAAAAACACTCTCAAAACCTTATAAAATCATGGTGCTCATTTGATCTACACAATCTATGGTTGTTGAGTGTTTAGCAAAGACCATTGGATTTATATTTTATCCACGACAATACCTTTTGTTTCAACTTAAAACTAGAATCTCATCTTGATAAACAATGACATAACTATCTATGTAAGTGTCATAAAAGTAGTCAGTGAATTACAAAAATTGATGATTCTTTTTTCACATTTTTTCATATTACATGGTGGTTGTTTTTTTAATTTTTGCAAGAATTCTTTTATATGGATGAGATGTTCTTCCCATATAGCATTGGGAATTAGGATGTCATCTAGACATACAATCACACAACTATCTATGATATCCCTTAGCAAATCATTCATAAGTCTCATAAAAGGAGTTGGTGCATTACACAAATCAGAAGGAAGTACTAGCAATTCATAAAGTCCTAGCTTAGTTTTAAATGTAGTCTTCCATGTATCTTCTTTTTCATGTGCACCTGATGATAACTTAATTCAAGATCCAACTTAGTAGAATATTTTGCACATTAGAGTTGGTATAACAATTAGTCTATCCTTGGAAGAGGAAATCTGTTTTTAATGGTGATTTTAGTTCCTGGTAGTCAATACAAAGCCTCTAAGAACCATCTTTATTTTCTATCATCACAATAGATGAACCGCAAGGTGGAGTACTAGGGTATATAACCCCTTGTTCAAGCATATCCTAAATTTTTTTCTTGATCTCATTGCTTTCTAAAAGAGATTACCGATACAATCTAATGTTTGGTAAAAGAGATTAAGGTAGGGGCTGGATCTCATGCTCCACCTCTCTTTTTGGTGGCAACCCTTTTGGCTCATATAATACTTTTTGAAGGATAAAAAAACATCATATTAGCCTTTCAATTTCAAGTTATTGATGGTAGAAATTTCCAATCCATCATCCTTATTATCTTTCAGCAAAAGTAAACAAAATTTCTTGGTTTCTTAAATTAATTTGATTGCTTGACTAGAGCCTCAAATATTATTTTTTCTTTCCATTTCTTAATATCATTGTGATCTTAGGATGTAATATTATTTTTTCCTTCATTCTCTAAATGTATTTGTATAAATGGTACTATGGGGATGGTTGAAGCAGAACTTTGTTTTACATTTATGGTTTAGTTTTTTGTTTGTAAGAAAGCTATGACATGCAACAATACTTGAGCATACAGAGTAGTTCTTCAATAAATTTTGTACTTTGATTATACTATTTTTAAGTGACCTTTGCAAAATAGTCCTTGTACCCTAATTAATATTGATTTTGTTGAGTTAAATAATCAAGATAAGAAGTTTATTGGTGGCTTTATAGTTTATTGGTATTTTTCTCTCTTTAAACTCATATTGAAGCATATAGAGAATAGTTCTTCAAGAAATTTTGTACTTTGATTATACTATTGTTAAGTGACCTTTGAAAAATAGTTCTTGTACCCTAACTATTATTGATTTTGCTGAGTTAAATAATCAAGAAAAGAAGTTTTTGGGTGGCTTTATAGTTTATTAGTAGTTTTCTCTCTTTAAACTCATATTGAAGCATGTAGACTTTGTTCTAATCCAATTTAAGTCTGAAATTGAATGACCCCAATTTGGATTTGATGTGGTTGAACAGTACTCGATAACCACAACTATAGGGGAGATACATTGGCACAATTGAACCCTACTCTAAAACACCGCACTTCTCGATGGAATTGTTATAGGACTTCTATTCTTATGTCGAATTTTCCACCATCATATACAACTAAATTTGGTGTCCCCACCACTTCATAGGATGCATTTTTGTGCCAAAGTAGTGTGTTCCTACAAACAACCTCCTTAATGGTTTAACCTCAAAATCCTTCAAACATAGCAAGATGTAACCAAGATGTAATCAAGCCACTTTACTACCCCATGATGATTGTGTATTCCTTGCAAATGATAAATTCATCAGGAACTATAGCACACGCTCTTGTCCATTCTCAGCTTATCCAGAGTTTATAATTCAATGGTAACTTCATATATATATTTTTCATTTGGGATTTTATTGTAACTTTTGATTGATTATCATTACTCAATATAGTCAACAATTATATTGTGTACCATTTTGTAGGATACAAATTGTCTTGGTTGTCTTTCAAGTTGCTTTGTTTCATATTTTGTTCTTGGAATTGCTTTTGTTTGGCTCTCACAAAAATATAGAGGCATTTTTTTAAATATTGGTAGTGATGGTTATTACAACCAACCATTGCAATTAATGTTACATTTTGCACAGTAGCCTATATTATATGATAGACGTGTCATTCAAGAATGCTTATAGCCATAGGATCTAGTAGACATATTACAATCTGCATTTATGTATTGTATCTTTATCATATTGATATTAGTAGGAAGTATTTAGCGCTTTCAATTTACATATGTATATTAGTCTAAGTTTGTCTCCAAATTGACTAATGTAAGTTTCATTGGTGTTTCATATTTAGTTCACAAATGTAAATATAATATTTGTAGGATCAACTCTAAAGTCAATCATTTTGTATCTTTATTTTGATTGTTTGAAAAGCTCCTCTTTGCTATAGTTTATGTTAAGTATTAATTAAGGTTATGATAGAAGTACCAAATTCCTCTCAATTACCAATTGGAAATAGAAACCAAGAATGGTTAGACTCGGAAATAGAGCATTTTCATTTCCATCCCTTATCTTATCTAGGTCAGATCAAAGCTAATAACCTATCCTCAATCAATTTGGGTGTTTCCATTGGAAACCCCACTCAATTTAACCATTTATTACTAGAGTATGCATGAACAATTCATTGCAAAATATATTAGAGTGTACTTCAAGGTTTGTGACAATCCTAGTACCAATTCATGCAATACTACATCATCCCCTCTCTATGATAGTCGCTAATGAGCTCAAACCAACATATCCCTTTAGGATAACTGCAGTCGTAGTCACTTGATGAGTAACCTTTGATCCTGATGACTGTCCATTTACTGCCCTTACTCAAGCAAGTTTATGGCTATCATAATGTGACATCCTTTATTTTTTATGTATGTGATGACAAAAAAAAATGTGTTGTTGTTGATAGTTCTATGAGTTTAAATATCAAGATCTAGGTGTGATGATTGTCCTTTTGTGCAATTATGTCAGATCATGTGGATTTTATGATGTCTCGATAACCTTATGACAATCCTTTTTGGGTCTATGACTATCCTTAGGTAAGATAATAATTTCTCATTTGCTTGACTGTAATTAATTTGTCATGCAATTATTCTTTCTTGGTATATATCAAAATTTTCCATGATAGGTTGTTGAACCTTTTGTTGTTGATATATGACTGAGATAACAAATTTACCGTTCTTGGAATTGAATTACTTTAAAGAACCTATCAAATTGTATCATCCAAATATACATTATGCTTTATCTTTAACTTGAGGTCACAATCCATCATTCAAGTTGCATTTATTGGCATGGTCTTCCTAGCTTTGATCACTAGCTTATTAAAAAAATTCCAACCACCATCTTCAATAAATTTATTTGGATCATCAATAATAGTCTTGAAAATTGGCCGCCAATTCAAGTTCATTCTACTTTCATAATACTTTATATCCATGGAGTTCAACCATTCCTTGATGCAATCAAGTGAAGATTGAGGAATGGCATCAATGTGGAGTAAATCTTGCTTGAAGTATTTGAAAACAATAGCCATATCAAATGCCTTTTTCCCAAGTCCTACTCTCTCAGGGTTAACAATATCAATCTCACTAATAGTGATTACTAAGAAAGGTAATTCCACCAACTCTACCAAATAGTTTTCCATAGGAACAATAAAAGCAGATGCTTTGAAATGAAATCCATGAAAACCAAGCTTTCTAGATGGTATATAAAACTCTAGTTCAAAATATTTTAGATGAGGCTGCTCCCATAGCTCTGTTACTTGCTTGAAAAATCCTTGAAACTCTACATTGATTTTATTTTTCTTGTCCCTCTCTTTTTGTTCTTCATCAATTTCATCAAGATCTTACATTGACCTTCTTGTCCCTCCTAAAGTTTGGACCACATCCATTACCTCCACATAAAACTGGACATCCTTGGTCTTCTTGGTTCACACCATGATATGGTTATGAAAATGAAAATGAAGCAAAGTAATCATCTCCTTCTCCATTGACTAGAAGAATGCATGCTTAATGTTTTGATAGATGATATCAACTCTCTCTTCTACTCTCATGGTTGAATACTGAAATCCATTATGTTGGGCCTCCATAGTTCCAGTCATCTTTCTTCCTCTTCCACCAAATGCTGGCATATTTTACTAACGTTTATTAGAATTGTTGCATGTTTTACATCATTGGAATGGCATATTAGCTATAACTTTTTAGAAATTTTATTATGGTATGTGCACTTTTATATGATATAATATGATTATGGTTTCGTTTCATATGTTTTAATATTAGATATATAATAGAAAAATAAATTATTTCATGAAATAAATAATAACTTTTCATTTTAAATGTTTTTTTTTGTAGAACACAGGTCTTCTAGAACATCAAGATGATCCTCATGATTTAGATCCAGAATATGTTAGTTTTGGTGCATATCACATGGTAGAGGATGATGATGATGTAGCTATAGAAAACACCGAGGCTGATGACAATGATGATGATCATGATGATGATGATTATGATCACAATGGTGATGATGATGATGAGGCAGTTGCTAGTAGTAGCTAGTGACATTCATGATCATATAGACTGCATCATGGATCATTGTTGATATATCGTTATGATGCCTCTTTTCATGGTTTCTATCATATGTATCATTTTCACGGCCTGTAGTACCATATTATTGAGTTGTATAATTTTGAAATGTATCATTTTGACTTATATCATTTGGACATGTATCATCTTGACTTGTATCATTTTTACTTATATCAATTGTGCATGTATCATTTTGACTTATGTCGACTATTGGACATGCATCATTTTGACAATTTATTGATCTACTAGAATATTTGACTTTCACATGTTTTAGTTATATATGATGATGATCTTATTAGTATTGACTTGTCAATTTATATATATTGAAAATGGTTGATGATTTTTGGATGGATATTTATTATGTATGATGATTTTAATTTACTGCTCAAGATGGATGTTGTCAAATTCAATTAAATTATAGATATTTGACTCACTTTTTTTAATTATAGATGATGATCATGTTATAATAATTATCTTGTTATTTAATCATATGAGTTAAATAATTAAATTACTTACTCTATAATCATATGAGTTATTTAAGAGGCGTGGTATATTTAACTAATTAAATTGAAATAAAACATATTAAATTAATAAATGAAAGCAAAAAAAGAAGCATTTTTAGAAGCAAAAAAGGAAGCAACAATGGAAGCCAAACTAGAAGCAAACTAGAAGCAATCTTGGAAGTAAAACTTGGCATTATCTAGGAAGAAAAAATAGAAGCAATTCATGTAGCAAACAAAGAAGTAATAATGGAAGCAATTTTAGAAGCAACAAAAGATACAATAGTAGAAGCCATATTAAAAGCAACAAAAGATGCAAAAATGGAAGTAAAGCTAGATGCAACAAACGAAATTATATTAGAAGAAAAATTGGAAGCAAAACTAGAAGCAAAATCAAAAGCAAAATTGGAAGCAAATCTAGAAGCAAAAGTGGAAGCAAAATTGGAAGTCAAACCGAAAGCAAACCTAGAACCAAAATCGAAAGAAAAAATGGAAGCAAACCTAGAAGAAACACTGGAAGCCAAACCAGAAGCAAACTTGGAAGTAACACTAGAAGCAAATTTAGAAGCAACACTGGAAGCAACACAAGAAGCAAAACCAGAAGCAAAATCAAAAGCCAAACTAGAAGCTTCAAAAGTCAGTGCTAAATTTGGCGCTAAATCTAGTGCTAAATCTGGTGCTAAATTTAGCACCAAAGTGAAATGAAGTTTGGCACTAAGTTTTGCATTGGAAGAAGTGTCCAATTCATGAAATCAAAATGCATTAAGTTTTGGCACTATTTTAGGCACTAATTGCCTATTTTGTTATAGTGAAACAATGAACCAATATTAGGCTCAAACATCAAGTATTCATAAAATAGAATACACATGATAATAATTCATTTATACAATAATTGCATTTCTTCTAGCACCAAGATATAAAAATATCACACTACTAAGGATCAAATCTTGCAAATTCTAGATTGACCTAAACTTAAAACATAAAAAAATAAATAGATAGATAATTATAATATAATAAATTTAAATAATATGTTCATAATTAATTATAAATTCACCATCATATCCTAAACTATGCCAAAATATAAGGGTAGCTATGTAAAATATACCTAAATGGTATAATGTGTGCCATCTTATTACTCAATAACATGGCCTCTATTGGTAGATGGTCAGTGCTCCCCTCAGGATTCGTGACATGGACTAACCACCTCCCATGGATCTATTAACTCTAGCAGTTGTATTAGGCATTAACAGGTCAATCATTTGGTGCAATGGCAACTGTGGACCATCAAAGTGGTATCAGAGCCAAAGGTGTCAAGTTCGAATCCTCTCAAGTAACACTGAGGGGGAGTTTATTGGTAGATGGTCAATGCTCCTGAACCAGTAAAGATAATTGACAAGAATGAGGTTAAGCAAGAAATGAACAAGATATGGAAGAAGAAAGAAGAGCCAGTAACATCAAATGTGTTTATGCCCTCATCTAGTGCAGAAAATTGCTCCAGCAACTAGACCCAACATTGTCTTAGGGGGAGCATTAACAAAAAATTATTCAACCCCCTGGATATCTGGTGTGTCAGACTTTGGCACAAAGATATGTTGTAAAGAATAAATAAACAAAGCTTATGCAAAAGGAACTGAAAGAAAAGTTGCAAGCATGATCATTTGTGGAGAAAATTAGGGTTTTTTAGTGCAGTGAAAAAGGTTTTTATTAGCTTTTTGAATTCTACCACATTTAATGCAAATTAGGGCAGCTCATTGATCTATAAAGTGAATTTGTAAGATTTTTTGATTACTTGTGCATTTGAAGAAAGTGGAGAGTGATTTGGAGCATTCTTGAGGTGATTTGGAGAGTGAGTTCTGCAAAACCTAGTTCTAGTTTTCATGAAATAAAAAGGTATTTTACTCTTTTGTGCTATTGTTGGTTTGTGTGAATCTTCTTTCTGAAATCATTAGAGCTCAGTTTGTGAAAAGATGGAAACCCCTATAGTCGTAAACATGTCAGAAAGACCTAGACATTCCTACAAGAAGTATTCCATGAAGGTATTTGAAGATGACCCTCTGGGCACCTTCTCATCGATTCCTCACAGTGCCATATACCCACTGAAGACATTAGAATGTATATTCATGTTAAAACTAAGGAGTATAATCATAGAAATTGGATAGATATGTGGCACAATTAGCTCACCGAGGATGATTTCTTGATAAAACCCAAGTATACAAATATTGTTGTGAAGAAGTTGGATCGGTGGAATTGGTTTCCTAACTTTAGCTCCACTATCAATGAAAAGTTCTTAGCAGAATTCATGATAAGTTTTTATGGATAGACAAACCTCACCTAATAACCAAAGAAGTTATTAAGGTAGTTACCAGACTCTATGATATTGGTGTTGAAGTCTATGAAAAAAGAAGTGGTGATGGAACTCACCGGAGCAACATTTGATAGAAGGGCTCTTGCAACAAAACCTATAATCATGTTGTGAAGTATGCAGCTATAATGATCGGTCACAAGATCTACTTCACAAATAGGGAAAATCCCATGTCTACTATAGCTATATACACCGGATATGACATGGAAGCAAATGGTGCTGAATATGATCTATGTGAACTTCTCCGACAACAATTGTTTGAAAATCTGAAGATGACAAGGGAAAATAAATATGCATTTAATTTTGGTTCCTTAATTTTCTATTGTTCTATTTTCTTAGATGACTTCCTGGAAGAGATGATGTGGTAATATGGGATACATCAAGACCTGTTGCACATCAAACTTTTGATTATATACACAGCTTGGGTGATTTGAAGAATCAAGACAATGTTCTGACAACATTCTTTGTTGTATTCAAAAGCAACATGAATAAATGTGAAAGGATTCCAAAGAAAATTGTTGAAAATTACAAGAATGACATCATATTTCATGTCTCCATAGATGAATGCATGATTGAGGCAGTTGCACCCTATAATATCTAGATTCAACCATTTGGTTATGAAGTTACAAAGGATGAAGCATAAGACTATGTACAAGTTTTATTGAAAATCCCAAAAGATTCCAATGAACCGAGAGTGGGCACATATGAAGAAAAATCTATGGAAATTCACATGGAGCATAGCAGGCTTGTGATAAAAAATAATGTAGATCAAATTCTTGGAAAGGATGGATTCATTGATGAATAGATTGCACAAGGAAGAGCCATGGGAGAGCAGATGACTAGAGAATCATTAGGACTGAGGAGATTTGGCAGGACTACTCCTTCAAAACTAACCACAACTCCTACATTAGTGAAGGTAGAGCCAAGTTCTCCTGGTAAAGTAAAAGGCCCGGCTCCCTCTGAACCAACTACAAGACCTAGAAAAAGGAAAGAGACTCCTTCAGTGGCACCATTCAAAAGAGGTAAAAAGGAAAAGGAAACAAGGGAGAAAAACCTCAGTATCAACGAAGAGCAAGAAGAAGATGAGGAAGACCCTAAAGCTAAATTGAGAAGAAAGAAGAAAGGGAACATGCCCTCTGGTGAAGGTGCTTCACAAGAAGAAATTGTTGGCACTAAAAGATATCTATATGTGTCATCCTCTAAAGAAGATGAATAGGCTTTTGGTGTTCATGTGCACACCAAACCAGACTTGAAGAAGGAAAATATGTCAGAAGAGGCATCTTCGGACCAAGAAGAACAAAAATCCTCATAAGTAAGACCTGGTTCCCCTCTCAGATTAGAGGTATTGGTTAATGGATTAGTTCATTTTGAAGATATGCTATAACCTAAAGCAAAAAATTATACTCAAGTAGGTAGAGAGGATAGGAAAACATTGATTTTGGCTATTATCCAATATGTTATTACTTTGGAAGTTAGTTGGGAATATGTTAAGTCTAATGTACTTGAGAAATTGTAGGATGCCCTGATGAAAAGAAGATCAGAGGTTGTTGAGTTGGAAGAAAAGATAAGAAATGAGGCATTTGAGAAAATTGGATCCTCTTTGAACACAAATGATATGGAAACCTTCAAGAAGGTATGCTCAAAGATGTTTTAGATGAAGAAAAGTGTAAACACTTTGATGAAAAAGATAAAATGAAAATAAAGAAAATAAAGAAAGAAATTGAAGAATCCATTAGGGGCATGGCTGTGAAATATGGTATGCTTGGTGCACTCCCATCCGGTTTTCCACCTAAATCAGGAGAAGAAAATTCTGCAGAGGTGTGGACATAAAAAAAGAAGTAACCTTTCTACTTTTTCTCATGTTTAGGCCCTTCTAGTGGACTTGGACTTGATTTTTCCAACATTTGATGTTGTAATGTGGTCAACACATTCACATTAGGTCTTGGACCCTTGTGAATCATTAAGAATTCTAGAACGTCTTGTAAAAGTGTTGTGAAGTGTTGTAACCCACTTTCACACTTTTGTAGGACCCTTTCATTATAATTCACCTAAACAACCCCTTTTTACCACTTACCAAGTCTTATTTCAAAGTGTTGTAAAGAGTTGTAATAAAATATCATGCTTTTCTAGACTTTTCATCACTAAATTGACCCTTTCTTATGTTTAAATGACCCCTTAATGTACTTTCCAGCCATACTTAAGTGAATTTTTGACAATTTTCTCATTAAACATAATTAAATACACTTTAATCCCTGACACCCAGTAAATTGCCTTGGTGGAACCAAGTTGCCACCTAGGGCGGCTTAGTCCCACTGGGCACAAAAATCAAAATAATTTCAATTTTCTAGTAGGATTTTATTCTCTTACCCTTGAGGTTGGCCCATGATGTGTTATTTTCAAGAAATATTAGGAAATAAAGTATAAATAAAGGATTTTCCCCTCATTTTTCATCTCCTACATTCTCCTAATTTCCATTTCATTATTCAAGTAATTATCAAGCATTCAAGCACTTTATGCACCATCAATTCATCCATTGGAGCACTTCATTGCATATCTTTAGATTTCTACATCAAGGGTCTGGTGAGTTTATGACATTTAATTTTGTTTATTCATCATTCTATCTTTCTATTTCATTTAATTATCCAGGTTTTGATTACCAAAGTGGGGTTTGACCAAGGAAAACCCCTATTCTCTAACCCTTAACCCTTTTCCCCTCTTTGCATGTGTGTTTATAGGTCTTGTATACAATTTTTTCAAAGAGAAAGGTGTCAAAAAGGTGTTGTCAACTCATCAAAGTCATCAAAGTCAACAAAGACCTAATTGAAGCTTGAAGACCTCTTTTTAGTCTATTTTCCGCAGTTTCTAAACCAGACACCTGTCAAGAAGGGAAGTGTAGACTAAAAGCTACAGAATCCTGTCCCAAAATTTTTGAGATTCTTAGGTGGACTAAGTTGCCATATGTGGAAAATTGGTCCCACTACCAAGCCTGAAAAGTGGTTTTTGCATTTTTGGATACCCATTTGGCAGATTCTTGTTTTGATAAATTTTCCCTCAAACTAGACTAAGTCGCCCAACTTAGCCTAAGTTTCCTAATCAACATTTTCAGTCAACTCTACAGGATTCCAGAGCCTCTCTACATCAAACTTCAAATTCCAGGTGCACCTCTCCAATCTTGTTTAATTTTGTCATTATTTACTTGCATTCTTAGGTGTTTTTTGCATACATCACTATGTTTTCAAACAAGTTGCATTTCTTAGGTTTAGCATTAATAATCATCTTTCTTTTTCAAATTATTGCATTTATACATTGTATTTAGGCATATTGCATCCATCCTTGCATTTATTTTGAATGTGTACATTGTATTTTGGCCCATCTTTCTCCTTTTAGGTGAAAATCCCTAGAAGTGTAAGAAATCCCTTGGAAGCCAAAATCTTTGTTCACATTTTGGTGAACCTAACTTTTGTACATTTTCTTTTTAATTTCAACTACATCCTATCAACATTTCATTAGGATTTGCATTTTTTAATTTGCATTGTAGGGTTTTAAAAATTGCATTAGTGAAAAGCTCATATAGCTTGCATTTTTGCATTCTATTTCATTAGAAAACAACAACATTATGCATTTTCATACTGTAGTTGCATCTGTGCATCTGAAAAACATCAAATTTCATTTAAAATTTCTAAAAAATCTCAAAAAAATTACCATTGGGACTAATTCGCCACACTGGGCGACTTAGTCCTTCTGCACATTTTGCATTGTAATTTCTGGTATTTTCTGTATATATTTTGCATTTTTGTTTTTTGTTATTGCCTTGTTGTTACAATTTCTAAAATTATAATAATTAGAATTTTATTGCTCTTAGTTTCATTGCCATTCAATTAGAGACACTTGTATGAGTGTTTGGTGTCCTATTGCTAATACCTTAGTGAGACAAAGCTCAAGACTCATGTTATCCCACGATAATACACTCATTGTGGATCTTATATTTTCTAATGCTTCCACTCCTTGTATTGCAACTAGTACACTAGGCATGGACCCTACCATTAGAAATTCTTTGCCTTCCAATAACATGCAAGTTGACACATCAAATAATCACTTTTTGCATTTTTGTTTTTTGTTATTGCCTTGTTATAATCAAATGGTGTTAACATTCATGAGGACTAACACATCTTCAACATAACTTGTGTCTTGAAAACATTTCAACCACTACTATTCCTACTATAGAAAACATCCATTGCCTTGTTGAATGTGATGAAGGCCTAAATGTTATGAAACAAATTGTTGAGATATATCACAAACATGCTCCTTCCACCTCTAGTGCATCACAACCAACAAACACTATGGTTAGTCAAGGAGGACCTAACACTTCTCCTCCCTCCATAGTGGCTTCCATACCTACCTACACCACTCCCCAAGTTGCACTAGTCATGCAATCTGTTAGTAATGTGATACCTTCCTTGACTATTCCTGCTAGCATTCCTAATTTTTATGTGGCATTGAATGTTCTCTCCTCTTCCACCATACCATCTATTAACATTCAATTCACTTTCCCTACCACTACATACACTCCATCACCACTTTCCCTTCCACCTCATACCAATTAGACTAACCCTCTCATAACAAAACTTTTCCAAACCATCCCCTCCATGCAATAAATAATATCCACCATCAACAAAAACTAGAATGGATCGCCCACCTATTATGTTCAGTGCAACCCATTATCTCTAGAAATATTAAGAACACTGATACCACAAGGAATATAAATTCCTAGATTTGAGAAGTATGGAGGAAAAGGTGATCCTTCTAACCATGTTAATGCTTACACAACCCTATGTAGTGACTTTGTCCTTGATGATAAACTATTAGCCAAAATATTCCCTAGGACTTTAAAAGACACTGCCTTAGAGTGGTTTTCATCTTTACCAAAAAATTCAATTTGTTCATTCAATGAACTAGTTGATGCATTTATAAATAATTTTCAAGTGCATATGAATCCAAAGAAGACATTGACCGATTTAATGAGATGCAAACAACATGAAGAAGAAAAGATAACTTATTTGATCTCATGATACCAACTACTTTACTCTCAAATCGATGTCAAGATTCTTGATCCCCATCTTCAAAAGATGTTTATTGAAAATTTGCAAACAAAACTTCAAGATAAACTCACAATGATGAAATTTCCCTCCATGCACTTGTGTACCGCCCTTTGCAATTATCACAATTCAGTTAGTAATCATGATGAAAAATCCACTTCTAGCCGAGTTGAGAAATTTGAATATTTCAATCCAAACAATTCACAACCATTTAGAAAACAAAACAAAGGGTTCTTATAATTCCATCCCCCTCAGAAACCAACTCAACCCATCAACAAGCAGGTAGCAACTGTTAAAGTCACGATACCTTATAGTTATGGAGATCCAAAATGAAAGTTTACACCTTTACTAGACACTCTTCATAACACCATGTCCCAACTTATACAACAAAAAATGATTACTTTACCTAATGTTAAACCACTCGATCCTACTAAGCCTTTACCTCCAACCTTTCAACCCAAATCTTATTCCATTATCAGAGAAAAAATGGACATGACACAGAATAGTGTAAGCATCTTAAACACCTAGTGCAAGACCTCATTGATTTTGGACGTCTATCTATTTCAAATTTTAATGTTAAAGGCAATGCATATATTGCCCCACCCAATTGAAATTTGAATTTTTTTACTGATCTAATGCCCAAACATAATGTGTCATTTTTCAAAGCTAGTGAAACTCAAAACAATGATGTGATGAATATTCATATAGATATTGAGCATCCTAATCCTATTTCACATACCACTTCTATTAATCCTATGAATGAAATGGTAGGTGCAATAAATGTTATCCCTCGTAAGGGCCAACCTAAGAAATCTCTTGGTATTACTTTCTCATCTAAAAAAATACTCCCAAATCTTCTCAATGGTCCTATTTACATAGCCGACTGTATTTATGATAAACCCACTAATGGGATACTCATAGATCCCTCCTGTGGAGAGAATGTGATCACTGAGGAATTTTTGGTATTGCATGATCTTTACCAAGATGATTATGATAAACCAAGAGCATGGATCAAAACACACAATGGTTTTGCTTGCCCTATGATAGGATTGATCATCCTTCCATTACAAATAGGACCTAAAAAATTGGATGTTACATTCTCCATCATCCCGTAGTTGGATTAGTTTCATTTGTGGCTAGGCCATCCAAGGCTTCACTCAATGAAAGTTTTCCCTTTAGTCATACACAAATGTTTAAATTTGTCACATGACAATGACATATTCATTGTTAACCATAGTGGCTTTAACCCTTTGTCTTCAAAAGAAAAATTCTCCTTAGAAGCCTTTTGGCTCAAGCCCATGGAACCTATTAAACCTCACAAAGAGTTATTTTTCATTGCTTACCAAAAGTTTAAAGAAAAGAAAATTATAGAATTGTCTCTTTGTAACATGTCCTTGCCCACTTCCGACACTCCTATCCTAGATGAAACAATGTTGCAACCTGAACAACAACCAACCCATCAAACTCAACCAACATCTAAACCCTCTCCCACATCACCCAAATGGCCAAGAGATAATGATAATAACTCTTCCATACCTCCTTGTATAAAACAAGTTTATAAGGAAAAGGAGAAAGTGGTTGAACAAACTTCCATGGTTTCTTCAGTTCCTCCCTTTAGGGAAGAAAAGAAACCAATGGTTTATCAACCCACTCCTTCACAAGCACAACTTGATAATAAAACCAAAAGAAACAAAGGAGCTAGGGAGCATAGGTGTCGACGTTGTGCCCTTGCTTGCAAGTCACAAGATGAAGAAAATAAAGCAAATCAAACTCTGCACTTGACAAAAGCAATGCATGATGACCCTCCTCCCCAATCACAACAAAATGATCCCATACAACAACCACAACTCATGATACACCCTTCATTGGACATTATCATCCATCCTCCTATTGTGATTAACTTGGATGACGATGATGAAATCACTAAAATTGATGAAGAGGTGCATAATTATTTGAATACATTATTTTCCTCTTCCATGAGCTTCAACAAAAAATATCTATAACAAGTGTAGAACCCGATACTTCCTCTAGTTCAGCACTTTCACTTTTCCCTTTAGCTAGTTGTCCACCCTTGACATATCCTGAACATGATTGAGAAGCAGATGACTTGCTCATCGGATGACTTGCATTTTCTTTACTAGAATTTTGCATTTTATTTTTCTTTTATGTGTGTAACATGTTCCCCCATGATGTTTCATTTGATGTTCTCTCTCTCTTTGAGACTTTCTTCTATTTGTACCTTCATTCTTCTATATGTCATACATTGCTTTCACTTTTCTTTTTCACCTTTTGTTTTTCCTTTTCCTTCTAGGAATGACGCAAGCCATTGAGACCGCAATGTCTCTTTCATGTTGACCCAAAAGGTCCCTTTTTCTTTTCTTTTCTTTTGTATTTGTCTTGCCTTTTCCTTTTGGGGATGATGCAAGGAATTGAGATCGCAGTGTCTCTTTCATGTTGACCCAAAAGGTCCCTTTTTCTTTTCTTTTCTTTTGTCTTTGGCTTTCCTTTTCCTTTTGGGGATGATGCAAGGCATTGAGACCACAACGTCTCTTTCATGTTGACCCAAAAGGTCCCTTTTTCTCTTCTTTTCTTTTGTCTTTGGCTTTCCTTTTCCTTTTTGGTATGACACAAGGCATTGAGACTACAATGTCTCTTTCATGTTGACCCAAAAGGTCCCTTTTTCTTTTCTTTTCTTTTATCTTTGGCTTTCCTTTTCCTTTTGGGGATGATGCAAGGCATTGAGACCACAATTTCTCTTTCATGTTGACCCAAAAGGTCCCTTTTTCTTTTCTTTTCTTTTGTCTTTGTCTTTCCTTTTCCTTTTGGGCATGACACAAGGTATTGAGACTAAAATGTCTCCTTCATGTTGACCCAAAAGCTTTTCTTTTTCTTTCAGCCTTTCATCTTCATTTTACTTGTGTTTCCTTTTGGGGACGATGCAAAGTGTTGAGACATCCTATGTCTTTTACATGTTGACCCAAATAGATCTTTCTTTTTCTTTGTTTTCACTCTCTTTGTGTCATTCTTCCAGTTCTATGTATTCAGGGAATGATGACAGTTTTGAGCTCTTTACAAAACATTACAGCAACAAACATACTGACCCTAAATCCATAGATCCCTTATGTGTTTGGTGTTTTCATTTTGGGGGAAACTCCTTCCTTTTTTTTTCCTTTCTCTCACATGACGTAGCCTTACTCAGAAACATATGACTTGGCATAGGGGCTTTCCAAGTTGGCTCTCATGTCTTCTTCTTTCTTTTTGCATTTTCATTTTCTACTTTAAAATAATTGCTTACAGTATAGTGTGTAGAAATTCCTTTAAAGTGGGGGCATACATTGGTGTTATTGATTTACAATTTTTCCTTTTTTTTGGTTCTTAGTGTAGCCTTCTTACTTCATATGATGCATTTTGTCGCTTTTTGGATGACATTGGGTGTGATTTCCTTCATGAGTATGATCTATCTTAGTATATTACATTCCTCTTGGTGGTTTGATGCGACACACTGCATCCCCTAAGTTGTGAATCTTCTATTCTTTAATTGGTCCTCTATTGGAGACAATAGACACAATGTTCCCTAAGTTAAAAACCTTGCATGAACCAAACAAGAATCCTTTGACCATCCTTTGCATGTTGCATGTTGCATTTATTATATGGCCACCTTGCATAACACAGCTTGCATGCTTGTAGTGTCATTGCGTTTGTTCACGAGCTCAAAGCATACAAAGCTTTGCTTGTATCATGACTATCAAAATGTCATTTTATTTTGTGGCACCTTATTAAAGTTATCAGGAGGTATAACTTTGGTATGGTTGAGTGGGAAGCCCATTCTGAGGAATGAATTCTCCCCATAGCCACTTGCATGTGTGTGAGTGCATACTAGAAATGAGTGTATATTTCTCACCTTTTGGGCCTTCTCACTTGGCAGACAACCATGAGTTATGTCGCCCCAAGGTGAGTATGGATTTTCTTTTCCAAAAAAACAACCTAGATCTTATCCACAACGGGCTAGACAAATGATCGAAGCTTGATTTGACTTTTCTTTCCTTTCAAATTCCCTCTTTCATTCGTTTTAATAATTTTCATGTGTGTTCCTAGGGGATTGATCATCCCTCTTGATTGTTGTTATCGCATCTTGCTAAGCATTAGTGTATTTGGACCCCTCTTGATTGCATGATCAACTACTTTAGTGTGAGTTTGAAGCAGGTTCATCCTCTCACTAAAGTGGGGGCTAACTTTGGACACAAAAAAAGTATCCCTTCTACTTTTTCTAATGTTTAGGCCCTTCTAGTGGACTTTGGTTTGATTTTGCCTACATTTAATTTTTTAATGTGGTCAACACATTCACATTACATCTTGGACCCTTGTGAATCATTAAGAATTCTAGGAAATCTTGTAAAAGTGTTGTGAAGTGTTGTAACCCACTTTCGCACTTTTGTAGGACCCTTTCATTATAATTCACCTAAATAACCCCTTTTTATCACTTACCAAGTCTTATTTCAAGGTGTTGTAAAGAGTTGTAACAAACTCTCATGCTTTTCTAGACTTTTCATCACTAAATTGACCCTTTCTTATGTTTAAATGACCCCTTAATGCACTTTCCAACCATACTTAAGTGTATTTTTGAGAATTTTCCCGTAAACATAATTAAATACACTTTAATCCCTGGCACCCAGTAAATTGCCCTGGTGGGACCAAGTCGCCACCTGGGGCGACTTAGTCCCACTGGGCACAAAAATCAAAATAATTTCAATTTTCTAGTGGGATTTTATTCTCTTACCCTTGAGATCAACCTGTGATGTGTTATTTTTGAGAAATATAAGGAAATAAAGTATAAATAAAGGGTTTTCCCCTCATTTTTCATCTCCTACATTCTCCTAATTTCCATTTGATTATTCAAGTAATTATCAAGCATTCAAGCACTTTAAGCACCATCAATTCATCCATTGGAGCACTTCATTGCATATCTTTATATTTCTACATCAAGGGTTTGGTGAGTTTACAACATTACATGTTGTTTATTCATCATTCTATCTTTCTATTTCATTTCATTATCTAGGGTTTTATTACCAAAGTGGGGTTTTACCAAGGAAAACCCCTATTCTCTAACCCTGAACCCTTTTCCCCTCTTTGCATGTGTGTTTACAGGTTTTGTATGCTGATTTTTCAAAGAGCAAGGTGTCAAAAAGGTGTTGACAACTCATCAAAGTCATCAAAGTCAACAAAGCCCTAATTGAAGCTTGGAGACCTCTTTCAGCCTGTTTTCTATAGTTTCTAAGCTAGACACTTGTCAGGGAGGGAAGTGCAGACTGAAAGCTATAGAATCTTGTCCCGAAATTCTTGAGATTCTCAAGTGGAATAAGTCACCATCTATGGGAAATTGGTCCCACTACTAGGCCTAAAAAATAGTTTCTATATTTTTGGATACCCATTTGGTAGATTCCTATTTTGACAGATTTTCCCTAAAACTGAACTAAGTCGCCCAACTTAGTGTAAGTGTCCTAGTCAACATTTCTAGTCAACTTTATAGGATTCCATAGCCTCTTTATATCAAACTTCATATTCCAGGTGTACCTCTCCAATCTTGTTTAATTTTGTCATTGTTTACTTGCATTCTTAGGTGTTTTTGCATACATCACTATGTTTTCGAACAAGTTGGTTTTCTTAGGTTTAGCATTAATAATCATCTTTATTTTTTAGATTATTGCATTTATACATTGTATTTAGGAATATTACATCCATTGTTGTATTTATTTTGAATGTGTACATTGCATTTTGGCCCATCTTTCTCATTTTAGGTGAAAAACCCTAGAAGTGTAAGAAATCCCTTGGAAACCAAAATCTTTGTTCACAAGAGGTAAAGTAAAACATTCCTCAGGGAACAGGTGATACAAATATCCTTCCAAAAATAGGTGTTATAAATGATCCTTTGGAGATAGAGAAACATAATGAGGAAGAAGCTAAACCAGAGAAGCTTGATATTGTCCCTCCAGAGCATGCTGAAGAAGAAAAAGATAAAGATGAAGGTGAAAGGAATGAAGAAGAAAGAGAAAAAGATGAAAAAGAGTAAGAATAAAAAGTAGGAGAAGAAGAAAAAATAGAGGAAGAAGAAAAAGTAGAGGAAGAAGAAAGAAATGGGGAATCTACCAAGAAGAATAAAGAAGATCAAAGGCAGGTTGTGGATTCACAAAGGTCCTCCAGAGAATCCTCCTCTGGCGATGATGTATTAAAAGGCTTGTTATCCAAGAAAATAAGGTTCCAGCCAGTAATTCCTCCAGAACTTCTACATCTCCCCTTTGTTCAAGGCAGTGTGGATTTGGACAAGATTTCTCTCATTCACAAATTGGTGTTAGGGGATGCATTACATGCATCTGGAAGAAAATAAATTTTGGAAATACACCAAAAGGGGATAGAACTTATTGATGATACCCTCAAAACTTTGTAGGAGGCCACCCTTGGTACATCAATAGATACATCTCTCACTCTGGTAAAAAAATTGAAACTTTTATTGGATTGCTTTAAGGAGTATGCCTCCAGACTAGGTGAGAAGACAAGGCAAGAGATTGAGGAGAAAATGGAAAAGAAAAGGCTTCTAGAACTTCATGATAAGTGTGCTTTGGCACACACCAATGTGGAAAAGAGCTTGGAAGTTGTGCAAGCTTGTGAGTCTAAAGAAAATATTTTATTTGCTTACTACATAAAGTGGTTGGATGCCACATAGAGTATCAAATATCTCATGGTCTCCATTGAGTCCCAATTGATAACTATTTCCAGTACATGCTGTGCATCCAAAGACAGAGATAGGTCAACTTGGAATGCTATCACTACTCACAAAGATAAATTATTTATTCTACAGAAGTAGAAGGAAGACATAATCAAAACATTTGATCAGTTAGGTGACCTTGTGAGAATGGAGTACACTCTGATGGCCAATACTTTGGAAAATGCATAAAACTTAGAAAAGATCAATCTAACTCCATGCACTCTGAATGATGTAGAAGAAATCCTGATGGAATTAGAATCTCTAAATAGAATGTTGGTATCTACTAAGAAGAGTTGAGAGAATGGAAAAATAGCATGGCAAGGTATTCTCAAGGAGCTTCAAGGCTCACCTTCCTCTGGGTAATGCTTTTTCAATTTTTCATATTTTTTTTTGGACCACCCTTTGTCCTTGATGTCAAAGGGGGAGAGAAAAGGGAAGAGAAAAGGGGAGTGTGTTGCACATAGGCGATTATATAGGAGGATTGGAAATTATTTTGGCACATGTTTCCATCAATGACAAAGGGGGAGATTGTTGGAAGAATGAAGAATAACATCTCATTATGTAGATTTTGTGTTGTCATTGATGTCACCATGTTATACAAGTTGCAACTACATCACCTTAAGTTCAAGCTTGATCTGGTATTCTAAACTGGTATGGCAGTCATTATCCTCTGGTATTTTGGTCCGTAATCCTCCACTGATGAATATCATAACTTTCGGTTTTGGGAAATGGTTCTTGGATGTTATAATTTTGTACGTTCAAAATTTATTGTGTACAGGTGCTTGTATGGCGAGTTGGCATCACTCAGTTGTTGTATTTTGTTATTAAGTCTATCCCTGGCCAACCTAATCAATAATTGATGATATGATTAATTAATTTTGTGTTGTGGATGTATTTGTGACCTATCTTAGGCCCATGTCGACATGTTGTATCATACTACATGCTTGAATTATTTTTGGAAAAGTTTTGTACAAGATTGAAGCCGACAGTTAATCTTTTTAGTGAATATGGGTTGCATCTAATTAGGTTGACCTAATTGATGCTTGTGGATGAGTTAGATATATATATTGGATAGTTTTTTGAGATTGAGAGAGACAACAAAGAGAGATAATTATGTGAAGATGATGAAGTGTGTAAAGTCAGTTTACTAAGCATCAAAGGAACTGAATCAACACTTGTTAGGTGTAACTTTATCAATTCATATTCTAGATGTAAACCATTTCTACATTGTATCTTTGTAGTTAGTGAGCCTTCCATTTTGGACAGTGAGTCTTGTTAGTTAGCCACCCTTTGTAATATCTTATAACTGGTTATATTATATTGTGAGCTAATCCTCACCATGGTTTTTCCCATTCTGGGTTTTCCACGTAAAAATCTTGGTGTTCATGTGTTGTGTGCTTTTATGTTTTGTTAATGCTCTTTCTCATTTTTACTATTATATGCATAGGATTATTTGGATGGTTTTTGTTCAATAAGTTTAAGAAGATATTGATTCACCCCCCCTCTTAGTATCTTGGGTATTCAACATCCTCAATGTTTAAAACACCTTATAAAACACTCAAAAAATATTGGATCACTAGGAGACATGGCCAAGAGGCCAAGAAAAAATAATAATGAGAAAGTAAGGTAAACATAGTTGGTCTAATTCAACACCAAATCAATTACTAGCTACCAAAGCAAGGCACAATCTATAGAAGGATTTCAATACAATTCATTCTCAAGGTCAAATAGAGAGAGAATGAAAATAAATCTCACTTAGAGTTTCAAATACACATCACTAACCACCAACATTTATGATGTTTTTTTTTCTAAAACACAAGCCATTCACAACCCAAAATATCTATATGCATACAATGGAATTCAATCTTTTTAAACACTTCACTATATAACCAATTAAATTTCATAAGGAATAAGGAATCCTCAACTTAACATAGTTATAATTAACATAGAAATCAATAACTAGTACATTATATGTAATCTACTCTCTTGTATATCCCATCAAAGACCTATCATGGATATGATAGAGAATAGTTCACTACATCATACATGATGAATGATTTTAAAAATTCATGTATAACCACTATAGTAATAAATAATGATAAGGAGGAATTTTTTAATTCTGCCAATAAAGCATAGAATGAGCTTAATTTCAACAATAATTCAAGTGTGACCAAGGGTCACAAGATAAACAAATAATCAATTTTGGTGACTAGAATACTCATAAAAAATAATAAATCAATGTTAGTCCTTATAGACAATTAGAGAATTCATCAATAACCAAAAGAAAGTATCAAATTTAAAATTTATGATTTAAATGTATTGTACGACTAAAGCTCATTATAGTTGAGGGAGGAAAAAGCTACACTGCATTTTAGAATTCAAGGTCTTAGTGAGTTAGATAACATGCTCAAGAACATAATTTCACTTAATCATTTTAAGCATAATCCAAGTTATCAAGAAATTACTGCTTCAACACAACAAAATCACATCATTATATAATAAGATAATTACAAGGTTTTATATGGTATCACCCAAGGAATCAAAAATAAAATTTCCTTTCAACATAATAATTACACTTCACTAAAGCATCACATCCAAGGGAATTATAATTACAATGCAATTATGCACATAGTCATACATAAAAAATCCCTTAACAACCCAAGATTAAGCTAGGAAATACTCTTGTTCAAAAGCTACGGTAACTCAACAAACCCACTCATACCATAAATGATTAACATTCAACCATGAAAGAAGCCACCATTCACATGGGACATGCATTTAACACAACATAGATCTCTAATTTATACGATACTATAATAACATTGACATGCTTCACAAGGAACACCAATACAATTAAGGAATTTAGTCCACACCAACCCAATGCTCCTAAACTTAATGATTCATTTTACAGTCCAACATGAAAACTATGAAAGAGGCTGAATTTTTTTGTAGAGGTAATATATGCAATATTTACTATTAATGCATTAATTATCACCACGAAACATTCCTCATAATTACCATCTATATGACCTAGTTACACCCCTTTTTCTATTTTTTTAATTAATATAATACAATAACACACTCAAGATGTAGAGGGAAATTTAATTACCAAAATCAAAGGACTCTCAAGAACAATAACAATGTGGTTTGACAATAGTAAGCACAAGATTATTTTTCTTTCAATGATAACAACAAATTATACCCTACAACTTATTCTACAAGACATTTTCTAGGTTCAACTCTCAATAAAAATCAACACTCATTGGATTGACCATGCTTTGGCTCTCAATCACTCAATCACACCCTACTAGCTTCCTTCAAACCTGCTTGACAATATTCAACCATAGACAAATAAATCCCACAAAACCCTCAACAAGATTAGGCTTTTACACAACCAAATGACAATAGAAACTCACTGACTATCATAGCTCACACAAAATAGTGAACTATCACTTCTACCTTTGGGAACATGTGCATACAGTTCTAAAAAAAATTAGTACCAAGTTTCATAAATTTTCATTGGTTGAAACCAAAGTTATGATTTTTGGAAGCTCACTAAAAACCTTAGGTTGGGACAACACAGTTAAGAGTAATTTCTTCATAATTTGAGAAAAACACCATGAAATTGAATGAAACCAATTGCATCCAAACAAGGAAATAGAGAAATATTCAACCAAAACCTTTTAGACCTTCCTGAAGACCATACAAATCCGTACCAAGCAAGTTTCTTGTTGTTTCATAGTAAAAACTATCACAAAAGTATAAAATAATAGGGTATTTCCTCAAATCCTACTCCCAATACTTCTTGGAGCGTACTATTCTATTCATTCAGCATCAAAAGAATCACAAAAAATAGTTATCCATGAGCATATGTCCTTTTTCCACACAAAACCTAAAGATTATGTCTCAAAATTTGACATTTGTGTCTCCTTGTGCTACTTTCAACCTAGACAAAAGCCAAAAAATCAAAGATGGGAACTTTACATGATTCCATGGTCCTCTTAAGACCTTATTAGACCCATGAAAGCCAAAAACAAGAGTTGAGGGACCAATCCCAACCTTTTGACAAACCAAAAACACTTAAAAATTCAATTTACCTTTTGGCAGGAAACTAGTAATTTGAATTTCTAGCCTATTCAACCTAACCTAACCATTGGATTATGATCCCAATGGAGTCCAAAAACCTAAATCATCTCAAATAGACTCCTAAAAACATGACCAAAACTCCTTGAAAGGAAATCTAATTGCCAAAATGATTTCCTAATACCAATTTCCAAAAGAGTAATACAGATAGTTTATCCAAATTACAATTACAGTTCCATTTAACAAGCACATTCATAAGTAACAAAATAGACAATTAAACAACACATAGAATTGAACACTAGTTTTACATGGGAAAACCCTTACGGGAGAAAAACCCACACACCAAGCAATATTCACTTTGTATTACAATAAAAACAATTACATAAAAAATTTGTAGAACTTCTGCTTCCACAAGTGTTAATTCATAGTCTTAAATTTAGCAGCATAACATTTCCTTGATCAACCTCTTGATCAATCTCAAATCATCTTTGTTACAATTGCATACAATGCACTATGGTACTCACATATGGTTTTCAATCATTTCAAGAACCATCATTACAACTTCCACAACAAATGGTCATAGAGAAGTTTAATCGTCAATATTCACTGCCCTACCAAAAACATGTTCCTCTAAAAATTTCTAGTCACCTAGAGATGCATATAGCTCGCCAAGACATTCAGTCACCAAAGTGTCAAAGAGACACAAGACCATGTCTCTCTAAACACTCAATGCCACTTTGATATGAGCCCTTCGCTTTCTACTCCATTACATCGGGATGTTGAGGAGACAACTTTGTTAAAAGGCATGGGACAACTGAGAGGGGGGGTGAATCAGTTGTCACCAAATTCAAACATAAAACTCCTAACACTTATCAACTTTACAACCACACTCCAAATTCAAACATAAAACTCCTAACACTTATCAACTTCACAACCACATTATTTTGTTATTAAGTATGAACATGAAATGAAGATAACAAAAAGAAAAATCAAAACAATGAACACCAGATTTTACTTGGAAAACCCAATAAGGGAAAAAAACCACAATGAGGATTAACTCACAATATAAAGTAGTTCCAAAACTAAATATATAAGGCTCACTGCTAAAGGGATCACTACTCAGAATAGGACTCACTATCCAAATACAAAAGCTCATTTCCTACAAAAGGATTACAAAACAAAATTGGCTTCATAGCCGAAATGAATTGATGAGAGTGCACCTAACAAGTGCTTATTTAGTTCCAATGAAGCTTAGTAAACTGAGTTGACACACTTCATTATATTTTCACTTCTTCACATTCACATTCATGACTGCAACGTCTATATCAACCTTCCAAAACTATCCAACATATATACTCGATCCATCTGCAAGCATTAATTAGGTCGGCCTAATTAGATGCAATCCTTGTTTACCAAAAACACCAACTGTCAGCTTCAAGCATTCACAAAATATTTCTAGATAATAAATCAAACCATGTATCACACTTTATCATGTCAACTTAGACCTAAGATAGGTCGCACATAAATCCACACAAAAATTAATTCACCATATCACCAATTATCCATGAAGTCGGCCAGAGATAGGCTTAATAGCAAAATGCAATCAACAAAACAATATTGATACACCATATGAGCACTAGAGCATGAGAGATTATGAACGTAAATGCTTTCAATATCCATAGACTATTTCCCAAAACTTCAAGTAGCAACTATCAACTGTGGAGGATTGTAGACCAGAATACCAGAGGGTGTAAATTGTATATCAGTTCAGATACCGGACCAAAATACTAGATCAACACTGACTTAGTCTTGCATTCACAACTTGTATAACATGGTGACATCAATGACAACACAAAACTATATAGCTAGCCAATCTTCTTCATTCTTCCAATAGACTTAGCATTTTCTCCAATATGGGAGAGTCACATCGATGATGCTTATAACATTAACCATGGTCCCTACTGCCCACTTGGCGTCCATGTCACCACTGTCAAACCATTCCCCACACCCCCACTAAAGTACATAATGGGTCCCACCAAGGCACCATGGGGTAGTAGGCACCATTAACCAACACCATCAACTCATCGAGGAGACTTCACTCCAAGTATCACCAAAGACACAAGGTTCCACTGATGAAGATACATAGCATCGAGTTATCGAGGGAACACCATCCAAAGTACCAATGATAGAGCACTATCGCTTTGACACCACCAAGGTAACACCCTCCATAGGGATGTTGGGGAGACATGGAATTTTTTCCCAGTGACATGATCATCTCCCATCGATAGAGCACAATGCCAAACTCATGAAGAGCTCTTAGACCATCAATGAGACTATGAACTATGTCCCACCGAAATGGAGCTATCATTCCAATAAGGAGTTAAACATCACCCCGTGGGAAGATTATTAGGCTATAAGTTTGAGTCACATTTTCAAACACTCCTAACACCAAACTAAAGAATAAAAACATCATGAAATATTGATACTCCTACATCATACTCCCAAGGAAAAGAAAAGTGATGCTTCTGCATCTATCTTGGAGTCTTACTTCAAATCCTCTAAGCTTCCTTGCACCTCTGTCAAATGTTCTGATGGTTGTTCAATTTGCTTCTCTTCACTTTCCTTCAACATGCTATTCAAATCCATTTTGAAAAGTTGATCCTCCTTCGACCTTGATGTATTATCTACATCTCTAACTTTCTCTAGCAATATGGCTTCAACAACCAAGGCTTTAATACTAAATTGTGCAACTAAAGTCTCAAACTCAAATTTTATGTTGTCCTTGTCTAGGATTGTGTTTTCAAAACCTAATAATTCTTGGAAAAACACCAATGACAACTGATTTTTTTCATTCTCCTCAGCAAGTTCCTTATACCTCTCTTCTTGCACTCTATTGGAATCAATGATAGTACTTTCCACTACAATAAGTATCTCATGTCCCTTCTTTAATTTGTCTAGATCAACTTCTTTACATTCAAGGCATTTCTGAAGCATATCTCTTTCCTATCATCTTGAGCCTTCCAAACAATTTTGTTTGTAGCACTTTTGTTGAAACCATCTTTTTCTTTAGATATCTTACATTCCTCAATGCTTAATTTCCTTGAATTTAGCAACATTTTACACATCTTGGATGACACTCTCCTTCTGTTAATCTGCTCTAGATCACACTCATCAACTTTTTTCATACCAACCTTGTTACTTGTAGGATCAAAAGGACTGCCATATACAACTTTTTGAATAATTTTTGTTTCCTTTTTTTAAAATTGCTTATTGTGTTTCACTCTAGTAAGTTCTTAATTCTTCCTCTTATATGATGACTCCAAATTAAAATTTGCAGCACTCATTTTGGATTGTGTTTCCTGGTATTATGAATCTAATATCAGTAACTGTTGTGACAGTTCAACTTTCTGCCATGTTAACCCTTTGTCAAGCAATTCTTGTACTTATTTCCTAATTTATTCATTTTTTGGGGGTGTCATCTTATAGGTTTCTTTGGTATTAGGAAGTTCATCAACAACTATGTCTACATATCCCTTCAACATTCCTTGAATTTCCTAAGGTAATTCATCAATTATTGTTGTTGTTACGATATTCCTAGTTCTGATCATCATTGAAAAACCTATATTTTGCTCTTCCATTGGCTTTAGAAACTCCTCTTCACCCACTATCATCACACTTGATCCAACCTTTTGGTCTTTATATTTCTCCTTCAAAGGTGCTAAGGTGTAGGTAACTCCATCCTTCTCCAAAACATAAACATTCTTCCTACCATCATGCATTTCTTTTTTGTCATATTGCCATGGCCTACCAAATATCACATGACATACATCCACTGGAATGATATTACATAACACCCTATCCTTATACCTTCCTATTTAAATTTCTACCCAACATTGTTCATTGACTAGTACTTGTTGCCCCTTATTCAACCATGAAACTTTATAGGGTATAGGATGAGGTAATCTCTTCAAATTTAGTTTCTTTACCATCTCAACAAAAATTAATTATTAGTACTACCCAGATCTATAACAACTTTTCAACACTTACCTTGGCATTTGCACATAGTCCTAAATAATGACTTCCTTTGAAGTGGCTCCTAATCAGCAAGGATTCTCCTATCTGCGGTTCTTCTGGTTGTGGTGAGGAGTTAACACTCTCTTCATCTCCTCCTTGAGAAAATTGAGTCTTTTCATTCCTAAATGTGGTAATTGCTTTCTCTTCTAAACACTCCCAAGCTTGATGACCTGCAAACTTGTTGCACTTGTAGTATTTCCCTATGAAGCCATTGAATCCCCCTCTTTGTCCAAATTTCCCCCTAAAGTTATCCCTTCTTCCTCTAAAATCCCCTCTTGAACTTGATGCTTGTTCTTGTGATATGCTTGACTCACCTTGATCTTTTTGTGACTGTCCTCTATCAACATATGAACCTCCACCTCCAAAATTCCTTCCTCTACCTCTATTCTACTTTTCTTGCTTCCTATTCAACTTCTCTCCAACCTTTAAGGCTAGCTGATAGAACTCTTCAAGTGTTTTGGGGCTTGTGAGGATTAACTCATCCTGTAGGCTATACTTCAACCCATTTAAGTATCATGCAATCTTCTATGTATCATCCTCCATATGTCCTGACTTGATTCTGAACTTTAAAACTCTTTAGAATACTCTTTCACTCCCATATCTTTTTGTTTCAAGTTTTGCAATTTATTATACAACCGAGTCATGTAGTCACCTAGAAAGAATTTTCCCTTCAACTTGGCAACCATTCTATCCCAAGAAGTAATCTTGTATTTTCCTTTCTTTTTCCTGTCGTCCTGAACATAATCCCACCATAGGGATGCATGACCTTTCAGCTTGGTCCTAGCCAACTTTACTTGTTTTTTCAGGTACCTCCTCCAATTCAAAGTATTTGTCCAACTCCCCTATCTAATCAAGGAGTTCTTCACCATTTAAACTTCCTGCATATATTGGGAGTTTCACCTTCACCTTGGTTCCTTCACTCTTTACTACCTTAAACAATCTTTCCATCCTCATTTCATCAACATCCCTCTCTTCTTCAGGTTCTTCTTAAGGTGCTTCATTCACCACTTCTTCTTCTTGGTCACTCACATCTCCTATAACCATTCCTCTTATTTTTTTAGCTTCAACTACACCAATTATTGCATTCAAACTGAATCTCATCTCTCTCATTTCTCTAGCAAGGGCTTCTCCCAATTGTGTTGTTATCCTTTTTGCCATTCTTTCAACATTTCTTGGAGGCATCCTTCTTTTTCTTGCTTAACCCTTCTATTAACTTTCTTTCTTAACACTAAATTTATTTATTAACTTGTATTTGATACCAATAATGATGCAAAGGGAAATATAATTACAAACTCAAAGGACTCAATAACAATAACAATGTGGTTTGACAACAGTAAGTGAAAGATTCTTTGTCTGTCAATGATGACAAAAACTTATACCCTTCAACTTATTCTACAAGCCATTTTCTAGGTTCAACTCTCAATAACAATCAAAACTCATTCGCTTGACCATGCTTTGGATAGTAATCACTCAATCACACTCTACTAGCTTCCTTCAAACCCTGCTTGATAGTTTTCAACCCTAAACAAAGAAATCCCACAAAACCCTGAACAAGACTAGGCTTTTACACAACCAAATGACAATGGAAACTCACTGTCTATCATAACTCACATAAAACAATGAAATATCACTCCTACCTTTGGGAACACATTCATACAGGTCTATATAAAATTAGTACCAAGTTTCATATATTTTCACCATTTGAATCCAAAGTTATGGGTTTTGGAAGCTCACTAAAAACCCTAGGTTGGGACAACACAATTAAGAGTAATTTCTTTATAATTTGAGCAAAAAACCATGAAATTGACTGAAACCAATTGCATTCAAATAAGGAAATAGAGAAATATTCAACTAAAATCTTTTAGACCTACCCCAAGGCCATACAAATCTGTACCAAGCAAGTTTCTTGCTGTTTCACAATAAAAATTGTCACAAAAGTGCAAAATAATAGGGTATTTCCTCAAATCATGCTTCCAATACTTCTTGTAGCATATTATTTTATTCATTTAGAATCAAAATACTTACAAAAACTAGTTATCCACAAGCATATGTCCTTTTTCCACACAAAACCTAAAGATTATGTCATAAAATTTGACATTTATGCCTCTTTGTCCTACTTTCAACCTAGAAAAAGCCAAAAAATCAAATCAAGGAACTTTACATGATTTTTTGGTCTTCTTAAGACCTTATTAGACCCATGAAAGCCAAAAAAAAGAGTTGAGTGACCAATCCCAACCTTGTGACAAACAAAAAAACACTTAAAAATTCAAATTACCTTTTGGCAGGAAACTAGTAAT
Organism: Sequoia sempervirens; assembly: GCA_007258455.2. Lineage (NCBI taxonomy): Eukaryota > Viridiplantae > Streptophyta > Pinopsida > Cupressales > Cupressaceae > Sequoia > Sequoia sempervirens. The sequence goes on along the minus strand of VDFB02315222.1, from coordinate 47,994 downwards.
TTGAATTTCTAGCCTATTCAACCTAACATAACCATTGTATTATGATCCCAATGGATTCCACAAACCTAAATAAACTCAACTAGACTCCTACAAACACAACAAAAAATACAAACACCAAACTAAAGCATAAAAAATATTATGAAAGATTGATGCTCCTACATCAAGCTCCTTGAATAATCCTAGAAATAGAATAAATTTTGGGGACCTAATTTATTAATTCAATTTATTTATTCTATACAATTCAACATTTATTTTATGCATTTACATAATAAATTCACATATGTGGCATGCACTCAATAGAATACAAATGCAAGATGCACTTCAAAAAAGAATTTTAATTCACCACACAAAAGAGGGAATTAAAATTCTCTATTTATGACAAGGTGTTAAGAAAGGTATGCTACTCTTACATCATGAAATACAAACAAGGGTACAAAATGTAAGCTTCCTTTAAAAAAATCATAGCCACATCACTAATTTCTTCCATGAATTAGATACATGAGAAAAAAATCATCTCTTTCCCAAATAAATACATCACTCACATGAGAGTACACAATGATCAATAAAATATAATAACATCCATATTCCTCTTCTCAAAGAAGGTTTTTTTGCAGCTACACTTTCCCAAGTAGACACACAAACACAATCAAGCCTTAGAATGGTCACTCACCATTCACATATAGAAATTCAAGGGCCTAACTATCCATCCAATCAACCACTCCTCAAATATATCATAGAATAACATAAATTGGGAAACAAACAAAAATACACACTAGGGCCATACACATTCTCATCTATAAAGAATAGAATATAGTAGATTGGTCACTTTGAATCTCAAGAGAATATTTAATAGAATTTAATATTTCCCCTATTTAATGCAATAAGTCATATCATACATCCTTCCTCAAAAAACATGTTGCATGAGTTAGCACACAACTACCAATATATGATTCCAAGCTAAGACATACAAGTCAAGAAAACATGAAACTATTGCCAAAAAATAAATACTTGAGTAATAAAACATAAAGTAAACATCAGTCACATGAGAAAGAAAACACACCAAAAATATTAGTGTTGAAAATTATTCTCCAATATTAAATTTAATTTACCAAGACACATACCCAACACATTAGCCAAGTGAAAATTTTGTTTCTTTGAAATAACAACTCTAACATTCAAAATAAACATTGACATGTATCACAATAAATGATAACTTGCACACAAGGTATATCGTATCAAGTAAAATGAAGCAAAAGGCATAAAAACTATAAGGCATCACCATTTATCCAACCAATGTGGCACAAGTGAAATACTTATAAATCATTTGATAAATTCACCACAATGATCCTAAAGGAGAGTGGGGCTTCACCATGATGATGATAAGGTCCCAACATATAATTGTATTCTCTTGTGAACACCAGTACACAAGGGTAGGATGAGGGAATCATCTACCTTGAATTGACTCCCTAAACATACTTGACGACACTCACCACACCAAGGGAAAACTAATCAAGAGGTTGGAAAATCATGAGATACCATACCTTGACTACATAGAATGACCACCATTTGTATACACATGGAATAGGATAAAGGTGAAAAATACCTCCAATACATTCTATTAAAACATGAACAACACTCAAAAATATGGGTCAAACCTTCACAAGTGGTTTCTTTACTAGGAGGTATGAGACCTCCACCAACTAAAATGAAAAATAGTCATTTTATGTATAGGAATACTTCGATTGTTATAAAAGTGGGAAAATATCCTTATAAAGTACACCTATCAACCAATTTTCAACATGGGAAGACTTGGTAGACATAAGGGAAAAAAATAATATATAATTTTTTCCTAGAAAATGGCTATAAATATTTTATTTAATGAATAGAGGACAACAACACGTCAAAGGGAATACACCACTTAAGAAGGAACCCATGCATGGGAAGAACTCATGTACACTATGATGTAGCCCCAAAAATATTTTATAGTCCTAACTTAGAATTGTGGTACATGAAAAGTGCTAGTGCCCAAAGGTAGAGGCTAAACTAATTTTTTTTTAGGACCTTCACTTACAATCTCATCTTGAACACTCAAATAGGTTTATATAACAAGGGAAACACCAAAAACAACCTATAGACAACTGGAAAGCTGGTGCAGGGCACCTATGTCTTCATGATGCAAAAAAGGGGTCAAATGTTGGTTTTTGAGTCGTTAAGTCATTTTTTTTGTAATAAGGTCATTTAAGACCATGTCATGTGTGTTTGAGTCAATTTAAGGTTGCTAGGTGGGTTGGTGAGTCAATTTTGTAAATGTTGCAAAAGTTGAAAAAAGTTATCAAGGCAACTTTGCATTTTTGCATTTTTGGGAAGTTGAACAGTTGGGGTTTAGTTTTTGTGGGAAAAAAATTTGAAATGTCTTGTAATATCTTTAAAAGAATTGGTGAACGTTGGTTCAAGGTTCTGAAGTGGAGAATTTGAATTTGAAATAATAAAATGCTCTATTTTCTACATTTTGGAGGCTTAAATTGTTGCTAAACTATTAGGTACGGCTTGAAAGTGAATAAAATTTGATTGGAATTCATGGTGCATTGAATCCTTGTCCTTCTACATTTTATTTCATCAAGTTTGGAGGAAGTTAGAGAATATTTACTAAAATTTGTTTAAAACCCTCACTAGGGTGTGTTTTGACAAAAAATTATGAATTTCTTCCCATTCCACCAATGAACCAGCCTTAAACTTAGTGGAATGGGTGTAGATATGTTTTTTTTGTGTTCTTGATGTTTGTGGGAGCATGGTATGAATATTGATGCAAATTTGTTGATGCCCTAGTTAGAAAACCTCATGTTTTGGGCATAGAAGTTGCTAGGACTTAGGTTTGGTGAAAAAAACTATTGGGGAATTGGATCGGAAATGTTGAGGAAAACCATTTATGACATTTCTAAGCCATTTGGATGAAGATTTGAGGTCTAGGTTTTGAAAATCTTGTTGTGAGCCATTTAAACAAGCCTAGTTAGGCCTAATTCCAAGTGTAGCAACATAAATTTGACCTTTGTGTTCCAAAACACCCCCACCTGCAATTGTGATATGTAGTTAAATGGATTAATGGGTATCTATAACTGCAATTAGATTTTGGGTATGAGTTATGGTTTGGAAATTATGTTAGGAAAACTGGTTGTGGAGTACTACTAGGAGAATGGGAAGATTGTGAGAGAAACCCACCAAATTAGGGTTCTAAAATTGAAAATTTTGATTGGTTGAGTTAGTTTGTGATCATCCACCTTTCTCTACATCAAAAGCTAAGGTAGATGATTATGAGATCATACTCAAGCTCACGGTCCACTTTATCTTTGAACCACATGCAAAAGGAAGAGATGATTCCCAAAGTAAAAGGAGATCAACAAGAGACTCTAAAATAAATCCAAGGAAATGAGAGAGGAATGAAAATCCTCACAACATACTTGAACCACTCTCCCTTCCCAAGGAGAAACCAAAATAAAAAATGACAACACCCTACAATAGGTTCATAAAGAAAAATATGATGATAGGGAAATGAATCTATCCAAAATCCCTAGGATGCCAAAATTGAACATTTTATACCACATTAAGTTTATTTATCCCCAAATCAAATATTCTCTAAATTATTTTACCAAAAACCACATAGTCAAATATGGAAGATTCATTACAAAACACTATTCTCACTTGATAACAGTGTCAACATGTGCTAAAATAAATATTAGGATTATCCTCACCTATATTAGAAGAATGCTAGAAAAAAATAAACTTATCCATGAAAATCATTTAAAAAATTAAATAAATTGAAGCTAACATAGCCAATTATCATTATTTCAATATTCTAAACATGCCAACACCCACAAAATGAGGTATGGAAAAATACAAGATTTCATAAATAAATTATTACATTCAAAGGGTCTCATCCTAAACATGGATGGATCATAACCCACATCATGAATTGGTAAGAAAAATTATCATAATCATTATTACAATGGTCACAAGGACCCATTTTACAATGTTTAAATTTTTAATAATGAGAGATATATAATTGCAAAGGTACCATGAAAGTCTATCACACACTCCGAGATAAATCCTCCAAGTTCTCCCCCAATGGTGGTTCTAATCCACCCAACCATGTGATACCTCAAGGTGCACTCCACTACACTAGGAGATAATTTTTGTGCCTTACACTCACACCCCATTTATTTCTTTTTTTGAAACAAAATGGGGGCTCCCCTTTTTGTCCTTTATTTTCCATTTTTATCTTTTTATCTTTATTTTTTTGGCTTTGCTTCCTTTCCTTTCTCCTTTTCCTCTCCCTCCTTTTGTCCTATTAGAGTTTCAAGATTTTTCTTGATGGAATGCCATCCTTGTTGAGCCTGATCCTTGACTCCTTTCATTTCCTCATTTCCTAGTTTGGAACTTCAATCATTAGGATTTCTTCTATTGGCATGATCTTTGTGACATCTCCAACTCCTTATGTCTAATGAAAGTGACATCTTATCATCTCGTTTTCCCTACTTGACAAAGCATTTAATTTTCCCACTTCGTATTAATGGTATTTTAGTGTTCCATTAGTTTGGTTTATATGGGAGAATTGTATAATTTTAACTATCATTCAAATGTTGCAACATTAGATATTTTTGTGTGCACTACAAGTTTCATTAAAATATATCCCATTAACAAACCTATTTTCACTTGGTTATTGGTGTTCTATTCTAGTATGGGTTTACTCATTTTTATTTTCATGTGCATTTTGTTTGTTGTGGGATGTTTAGCGTGCTTCTCCCTCAGTGGTCCAAATCTTGAGATACCATGTAATCTAGTTTTATTTTTTGGTTTGTCATGTATTGTCATGATATGTTACTCTTTTGTCCATGATTTGGATTGGTTTTGGTTTTGTTTTTTTTTCTTTTATTTTTTATTTATTTTCCTTGTCTTCCTTTTTCTCATGATCATTTCCTTTGTTCTATTTTCTTTCCTTTTTGTTTTTTCCCTCGTTGAATCTTGTTTCACCCCAGCACATCGACCAAGGTTATTTGTGATGTCATCATCACACCTCATTAGGTTTCAATTTTCTCTTCTGATCCATTTTTGAAAAGAGATTAAAGAAACCTCCAAAACTTGAAAACTCATACTTCACCCTTTTTGAACTTTGGTTATCTTTTGGTCATCAAAAATTAGGTACATCTTTTCATATTTGCCTAAATATTTTGGAGTGAGACCTCATTCTCGATCTCCGACACCTGATGACCCATATTACATATTTTAAAACTTTGATAGGTATTTTGGTTAGAGGATGTTGAGAATATTCTTTAACATTTTCTTGAAAGATTCATAAGAGGTCAAATTGCATTACTAACTCGTAAAACCTGATGACATCACATTTTTACTGATTCAATAGTCACTAAGACTTTTTTGGTCATCAGATTTAGGGAGTAAGCCTTGTCCATTGTTGAAAGAAATCACTTAAAAGGATAAATTATTCCCCCAATCTCTAACCCATCCAAAAAGGTTTACCAAGCATCGTATTAGGCCTTTTAGGAATCAGTTATCAAGCATACCCTCTACCAATTTTTATTTTTTTTAAAGATAAGAGATCCTCGATGCCCAATTACCGAATCTAAAAGATAAAATGCCTAGTCCATATAGGTTTCTCTTGTCGGGAATTTTTGTTACTAATTTTTATTGTTTAGCTTAAGGGATAGAAAAAATCTCCAATTATTGATAATAAAAAATGTGTTTCGAAGAAACAAGATTCCTCAAAAATATTAAGGTAATTTTTTTCCTTTTAGTGTTTAGGAGAATCTTTTAATGCTATTAGATTTCCACACTTCATATTATCATTAATTTTATGCTTCTAGATTTGATTGTGTGCCAATTTTTGAATCCAGAAGCATAAAATTAAGGCGCACAATCAAATCCAAAAGCATAAAATTAAGGAGAATATTTTGATATCTACCAATACTCATAGAAAACAAAATGAATAACACCTAATTTCTAGTTCCCTATAATGGTCCTTGTTCCCTTTAAACAAATTTCAAGTATCAGTCATCAGGTGTTCATCTTAAGCGATTAAAATTTAATAAAATAAGAGGTAGATGATATCTATGAACTCTACCGTGGAACCTTATGGGACTTTTTAAATTTGTGTAAGGATTAAATTTATGATGATATTGTCTAGCTTGTGTAACTTATGTTTTGTGAAAGATACCAATGCATTTGCATGTTTGTATCTATAGTTGTGATACAGGGTATCCAACTCGAGAGAAGGGTTTGTGGACATAGTATACAATTCACACAAACACACCCTTTGTGATAATTGTATGTTGTTGTGAACTTTATCATGCTCATGGTTGTGACTTTCTTGTTAAGTGATGAGTAGTTGTGAATGTGATATATTGGGTAAGGGAAATATTTATAAGGGTTGGCCCTCCAAGATTGGTTGAGATCACCTTTTGTGTGGGGTTGGAGTGGGTTTTAGATCTCTACAAGAATTTTTTTTGAATGGTTGATATTAGTTCCATAACCTGATAACACAAGGAAATTTTAACATAATTTTCAAATATCAATGTTTGAAATGAGTTTATTCAAAATGGTCAACCCTTTAGAAAATGATTAGCAAAATTCTCAAGGCTTGATCCTTGATAAAATGGAATTTTGGTTAAGTGTAGATTTAAGAGTTCTACTTTACAATAGGACATAAAATGACCTAACTTTAGGACCCAATTGAGATGTTCTTTAGTTTTAATGTAGAATTAATATTCTCTATCTTTTGATGGATGATATTTTAAAAATGTAAAAAATATTCAAGAAGAAGGTGCTAAGAGGAAGTATCAATACAAGGGATACCATCCACCCTCCAAGATGTTCTTCCCATACCTAGACATTGGAAATACAAACCTTAGATATGTGCACAAGAATGAGATCCTCATAAGAGTCCACAATGAAGAAAATAGAACATCAATGGCCACCTCTTTGGCCAAATCAGGATTAGTATAGGCAACAAAATTACCGATCTCAATGCAATCACCTAGTTATTATTTACATGTGCTCAATACTATGATCATAGGTAGAGGAGTTTAATAGGAAATTATAGAAAAATGATGTTAGATATCAGTACCCACATGATTGAAAGGGTGTTAAGGATTCATGCATCCCTAAAGTATGAAAATTTTGACATCTCAAAGGACTTAGTTTATTTTGAGAAGAATAGTGTGAGTTTCCTTAACTTCATTAACAAACAATTGCTACTCAAACCTAGAAAGATGGAACTCAAAATGGCTAAGGTACAATACCTCTCTTGCCAACAACACATAGATTCTCACAAACAAGACTGCAATATAACAATTACTCTAAATTATACAGTGGAGACTCTCTGCTCACATACTCATGGAAATACACATAGATTTCAAATTGCAACGAAGCTTTCTTTATTCATTTACTTAAAAATCAACAACCAAATTACATCAATGACCTTCAAAGTCATTTCTTCGCTCAACCACACTCAGCTACCTTGCCTTGGTAGCCTCTTTACTTTCTTTTCTAGCTACACTACTCAAGAACTCACCTCCCACACATTGATGCCTTATCTTTCCTTTTACTATGCTACCCCAAACCTACAACAAAAAACTTCATTGAGTACCTCTACAGAGGTATTTTTCTCCTTCCCCTCCTTCACAAACTTCTTCCCACGTTTTTCTTCAAAAACCTCTAAAAAAATGTATTGAAAATCATCAATTATTGCTCCATAATGGGTGCCCCACTCCCCCCAAGCATAGCTATCCATATTCTAAGTTTATGCAATGTTAAATGTGACATTTTAAGCCTCCATTAACTCATTTGGGTGTTTTTTTTACTATGGAGGCATTTTTCTCTATTTTGGGCATTTTGAGATATCTAAAATCTTGATCTTCTTCCTCTTTTATGCTCCAAATGCCCCCCATATTATTTATGCAATAGATAAATAATTGATGAATGAATAAAAACTGATATTTAATTTCCATGACCCTCATAATACCCTTCCACAATAAAATTGATCAAATTGGTACTCTGGAAGTGTCGAATCAGGTGCTGACAGCGAAAAAAATGAAAGTTCTTCAATTCGTATGAAAATTGGCATGCAAGATTAGAATATCACCCCATGGACCCCTGTAAAAGGATTTTACTCGAGCCTTCCAAAATCATGAGATATTAAACATTTCATAATTTGCTAACAATTTTTAACAAACTTTCAACATTAAAATCTCTCAAATTAAAAAATGTACATGACTTTAATTCCTTTTTCATATTTCACATGCCACCTCCATGAATAACCCTACCAAATTATTTTACTCCAATCTTTATGAGTTTTCAAGAAATAATTTTCAAAAAATTCTTGCGGAGCCTTAAAATGGTGATTTGACAAAAACTTATTTTATGCAAATTTGAACACAAAAGGAGCTTTCCAAAGCTATGGGATACCAAATGAACCCCAAAACACACCATAATTAAAATTCAAACTTGAAGCTTATTTTTGGTTGATGTCGATTACTAGTCTACAAAGATGCTCCTACATTAGACACGTTGGGTAGGAAATTTTTTGTGAGTAGAACTCACAAAATGAAGTGGAGTAGTAGAACTACTCTTTTAGGTTGTGGACAACCTGTAGTGAACTCCATCATTGTTTAAAAAAAATGAATTTCTTCCTCCACCTATTTTAGCACTTAGCTGGTATTCTTTCCATCTTCCTCCACCAAGTGTGCACTCTATTCATCCTTCTTCTCGTGGACTCACATCCACCATAGACCATTGTTTTTTGCCATATCTCTTCTTTCTATCTATCTTTTCTTCGTGGAATCCAACCCACCACAAACCGACCACCTTTACCAAGTTCCTCCTACACCATCATCTACAACCTCTATACACAAATATGCAATATTCACATACCCATTTTCAACTACAACTTTATCTTCTACTACTGCAATCTCTTAGAGGGTAAAAAATCAACATTTTTAAATTTAAAACCATAAATTACCTTCTTTGTTGCCCCAACATCATTTTCTTCATCCTTAAAACCTTTCATGTATACATCTTCATAAGGTTGTTCAAATTTCTCCCATGTAGTCATGTCCTCCAAAGGACCATTGTTTGTTGCATCTCCACCTTTATTGTTTGCACAAAAGATAACTTCATCCAACATTTTCCTCTTGAATAACCTATCTATCATCCTTGTTTCTTCTTTCAACAAGATATCATCCACTTCCTCACCAACCCACTTGTCAAATTTAGGACCATCCATGTTCACAATTTTTGATTGCAAACTCTTTGAACATCCACTTCACACAATGCACTCCATTCACATGTTATCTCTGCAATTTGTACCTTATCATCTTCTTCACTTGTGTGGGCTACCCCTACATATTTTTTCTTACATTCAACCCCTACCAAAGGGCTAAAAAACTCTTTCTTTTCACTCTTCTTTTTCCTATCCTCTTCTAAGAGAACATTCTTCTTCTCATATCTCTCTTCCCACATTCTTATTTCCTCTTTAATTTTTTTTCTAATATATTCACTTCAGCCTAAAGCTTTTCAAACTCTTCATGGTCTTTCATATTTTCCACTTCTTCCCAATATTGTTCCCAAAACAAAATTCATATGAGCCTCCTCATGACCCGTCCCATCCTCTCAGGTATAGACTTCCTCATGTCCAACGATTTGTCTACACGCAAATCACACACACCACCACAAGTCCTAATGCAAACTGCCTCACATGGCGCTTCTGGTTGCACACTCAGGAACAACTTGGATTTGATACCACTGATGCAAACAAAAATACCCCTCTTGCCAACAACACATGGATTCTCATAAACAAGATTGTAATATAACAATTACTCTAAATTATACAACAGAGACTCTCTACTCACATACTCATGGAAATACACACATTTTTTAAATTGCAATGAAGTTTTCTTTATTCATTTACATAAAAATCAGCAACCAAATTACATCAATGGCCTTCAAAGGCATTTCTCAACTCAACCACACTCAGCTACATTGCCTTGGCAGCCTCTTTACTTTCTTTTGCAACTACACTACTCATGCACTCACCTCCCACACATTGATTCCTTCTCTTTCCTTTTACTAGTGTTTCCCCAAAACTGCAACCAAAAAATCCATTGAATACCTCTATAGAGTTATTTTTCTCCTTCCCCTCTTTCGCAAACTTCTTCCCACGTTTTTCTTCAAAAACCTCTAAAACTTGCATTGAAAATCATTAATTATTGCTCCAAAATGGGTGCCCCACTCCCCCAAGCATAGCTATCCATATTCTAAGTTTATGCAATGTTAAATGAGTCATTTTAAGCCTCCATTAACTCCTCTAGGTGTTTTTTTTACTCTGGAGGCCTTTTTCTCTATTCTGGGCATTTTAAGATATCTAAAATCTTAATTTTCTACCTCTTTTATGCTCGAAATGCCCCCCATATTATTTATGCAATAGAAAAATAATTAATGAAGGAATAAAAAATAATATTTAATTTCCATGACCCTCATAATGCCCTTCCACAGTAAAATTGATCAAATTGGTACTCTGGAAGTGTCAAATTAGGTGCTAACAGTGAAAAAATGAAAGTTCTCTTATTCGTATAAAAATTGGCATGCAAGATTAGAATAACACCCCATGGACCCCTATAAAAGGATTTTACTTGAGCCTTCCAAAATCATGAGATATTAAACATTTCATAATTTGCTAACAATTTTTAACAAACTTTCGACATTAAAATCTCTCAAACTAAAAAATGTTTGACTTTAATTATTTTTTTCATATTTCACATACCACCTTCATGAATAGCCCTACCAAATTATTTTACTCCAATCTTTATGAGTTTTCCATAAATAATTTTTGAAAAATGTTTGTGGAGCCTTAAAATAATAATTTGGCAAATACTAATTTTATATAAATCTGAACATAAAAGGAGCTTTCCAAAGCTAAGAGATGCCAAATGAACCCCAAAACACACCAAAATTGAAATTCAAACTTGAAGCTTATTTTTGGTTGATGACAATTGCTAGTCTACCCAGATGCTCCTACATCAATCCATAATGAAGAAAATAGAACAACAATGGCCACCTCTTTGGCCAAATCAGGATTAGTATAGGCAAGAAAACTACAAAGCTCAATGCAATCCCCTAGTTATCATTTACATGCTCTCAATACTATGATCATAGGTAGAGGAGTTTAATAAGAAATTATAGAGAAGTGATGTTATATATTAGTATCAGCATGATTGAAAGGGTGTTAAGGATTCATGCATCCCCAAAGTATGAAAAAATTGACATCTCAAAGGAATTAGTTTATTTTGAGAAGAACGGTGTGAGTTTCCTTAACTTCATTAACAAACAATTGCTACTCAAACCTAGAAATATGGAACTCAAAATGGCCAAGGTACAACATAAAAGTGAATTCCAAGAGGATTCCAAAGACCAAATTACAATCTTGAGTAAGGTTTATGGTTATCCATATGTCATAGAATTTCACCCTTGGATGTGTTATTACATCCTAACAGTGGCATATGATAAGAAACTAGATTGGGCTACTATCATCAACAACACACTACATGAACAACTAAATAATGTAATGACTAGTAAAAAATTATATGTGACTTCTTACTTGCTATATATGATTTCCTATCAAGAAACATTCCCTAGATTGACAAGGATATGATGCCTCCAACTAGGGGATAAAAAAATAAATAATCACTACCCATAATTGGAGTTGGCTTCTAGCAACAAAAAATATTGCATAGTAAATTATGCTTTTATCTATTCAATTATCAAAGGATTGGAGAATAATTTTAGAAAGAGGATCTCGATGGAATTAATTATTGAGCTAAATAATTGGGGAAACTAGTACATCTAATTCAAGACTTTTAACTATATTAAGCTGGCAGGGTTACACAAGGCTCCTCTCAAACTGCCAAGATACCTCAATGATAGGTTAATCCTATTGGAACTCTTCAGGTAGGTCATTTAAATCCCTAAGATGATTTCCAGGAAACACAAGTCAGGATATTCCTTCCCCATAAAAATATGGGTTTATTCTTGTGTTAACATGAAAATTGCTAGGACTATAGAGGTTGAGCTGACAATATTTATAATGAAATGACCCTAGAACCAAATTTGATCCAATTGGGAAGATCAACAAGGTTATTGGTTTGTTCTACAAGCATGAGTCTTCTTTGGAGGATCATTGGTGCAATTGTGAAAATGAATATGAAATAAGGATGAAGGAATAATGCATATTGATAGTAGATATGATGAGGTGTTGCAATGTGGCCAAAGTGCTAAAATAATTGAAAGATAATGGGAAGGTTCTAAATCCTAGTTATAGTAGCCAAAGGGTGTTCAAAAAACCAATCTACAATGTGGACCTCTCTATTAAGGAAGATGTTGTGATAGGACAAAAATACGTGTTAGGAAAAGAGCAGCAAACAAAAGAGTGCAAATAACAACTACAAACACCCTACACCTCAAGTTGGCATAATGATTAACTTAACTAAGCAAAATGAAATATTTCACCTTGTTGAGTTGTCATTTGGTTGGCCCTTCGATCTTCGATGTTGTATGCTTCTTTGGTGGCAAGAGATGCAAGCTATGAGATGAGATGAGGATGGAAAATGAGTGAAAATAGATGAAAATATGAGAATTTGTCTAAGTATAGTTCAAGAGAAAATTTTGCAAGAGTTTGGCTAGCATAAATGATCTCTCCCAAAATGAGAGACAAGATGGGATATTTATAGAGAATTTGGAATTCTCTATAGAAATGGATGGTTGGGATTAAGCCACCAAGATCAAGATGTAGGGCTAAGGTGAGTTGAGAACTCACAAGCCCTCACATCTTGACATGTGGCATGTGAAGTGGCTTGAAAATGATGATGTGTACATGAGTTGGAAGGAGTGTACATGACATGGAGGTAGTACATAGTACCTTGGGATTGGACAAGATCTCCTCATAAAGGAGGTCCTTATCCCCATGTGGGTGAGAGGACATGTGAGGAATTAAAAATTCCTCAAATATCTACATGGGGATGAGAAAAAGAATTTTAAATTCCAAGGAATGCATTAGGGGATTAAATGTGAATTAAAAATTCACATGGTGAATGGAGTGCCTTCTCAAAAAGAGAAAGCATTTAATAGGGTTGACTTAGGACACATTCCATAAATGACATGGAGATTAGGTTGTCCTAATTAAGTGATTAAGGTTGTGCAAATACTTGATTAGACTAATTAATGACAGATTAAAGGCAAGTGAGAAATTAGGAAGAGTTCACATGTGACTTGATGTGACAAGTCAAAGATCACATGGGGAAGAGAAAAATGAATTTAATATTCCTTGGAAGGATAAAATGAATTAAAAATTCCTTGAGAGGTTGATTAGGCTAGTTAATGAAGGATTAGAGGAGGGTTAGGTGGCTAAGAGAGATTAGAGGCCAACTTACAAAAGTTGGAGGATGTGACACATCATAATCAAGGATTAGGCATGTGCACATCCATAATGATGAGATTAGAAGATGGATTAGGATTAAGAAAGAGATGTGACATGTGAGGAATTAAATAAAAGTCATATTTATTCAATTCATTTGATGAAAAGGAGGATTAAAGAGATAAGGTATTTATTTATTAATTAAATACCTTAGGGATTAGAAGAACTTCAGAGGTATTAATTAAATAATAGTGATATTACTTAATTAATGAGAATAAGGGGATGTTTAGACGAAAAGGGATAAATTTGGATAAATTAACTGTCCAAATTTAAGTGTCTACAGATGCAAACATGGAAGTTAGAGCAACCAATGTTCTAGTTTATTCAAAAGGGTGGTTGACATCCCCTTTCCCTATGATGGAGTTACCATGGCCTAAACCTCAATATAAGGAATCAAAGAAGGTCAGAGGGACCTCCATTGCTATAGTTGCAAAAGAATAACATCCTTAGAAACAAGATCCAAAGGAAATAAATGGAAGAAAGCATAATCATTGAGACCAATGAGGATTCATCTTCAAAGAAAGAAGAAAATGCACAGCTCCTCTCAAGTCTTGTACTCTTATATACTACCCATTCTAGAGTCTGACTCACCCTCTCCCTCTTCATCTCGTCCACATGAGTCTCCCCTTCCATCTCTATCACCTTCTCCTCCTCCAATACATCCTCTATCACCTCATATTACTTCTCCTCCTCAATAAAATTGTCCTCATATTCCACTTCTCTTCCCACTTCACTTCCACATGATTCATCCATCCCTTCTCCTCCTTCACCTCCACACGAAACCCATATTCCTCCACCCCCTGAACAAGATGAGGAATCAACTAAAGAAGAGGAATTTTTGGATAAATATGTATAAGAGGAAGATCTTGGAAGGGAAGAGATCAAGAAAGAAAGAACAAAACTTGAGGCTGAGCATGAAGAATCGTAGGCTTCTCATGATACCGAAGTTACCCATTCTCCATAGTAAGAAGTAACTTCCACCCTCCCCATATGGATAAACCTATTTCATAGGAAAAGGTGATATAGGGTAGGATTACCTACTTTTCACTTACAAAACATTAGAATTCAGACCGGTAAGGGTATGAGATCAACTTGCAACCTAAAAGGTGAGTCAATCAACCTTGGACTTGAATTATTTTATGGGTTTTAAATTTATTTTTGATGAAATATAATGATGCAACTAGTTAACAATGAAAATTAACTATTTTGATATGAAAATAGACAATCTAAGAATTGATAGATAAATTTGATGAAAAAAAATAGATAGAGTAGAATTATGTGTACCTATGTTTTGAATTTAGACCTGATTTGACTGTACAAGGCCACCTAGGGTGCCCTTGTTTGGAGATCTAAAATTAAAATATATCTTCATAGTCCTCAAGTCCTTGATCAACGGCTTCTTCCTTCTGGATCTTTCTATTGTATCTTTGTTTGTTACTGAGATAATTGAGTTTTTGTATCTTGTCAAGTTGTAGGGTTTCAATGCATCAATAAACAAATGGTCTTCAATATTCCTGTAATCTTCTTTAGATCTATAAAATGCACATTCAAAGAGAGAAGAAAGGTTGTGCCATATATGGGCTTTCCTTGGTCAAACCCCGTGTTGGTATTTCTACCTCCACCATGGTGAAAGTGATGAAAGAGAGTTATCCTTTTGAGGGATAAAAGCTAAATGATAATAGAGTAATGAATCAACAATTGCCTACAAATCACCACTCAAATATGATTTCCTTGAAGGAATGAAGTCATGCACATCACCTCAAGGCTTTATTGTAATTTTAATTGAATTGATTTGAAGGCCTACAAGTGTTAGTACTCACAAAATAAATGATCACAAAACATGAATCGACTTACATAAAAATATGATGAAGGATTGACATGATCCTTGACTGAAAATAATTATGCAATAATGCTAATAAATCTTCTCTTGAATATCCTTAACTGATGTTAGGATCTTCAATTCACCCAAAAAATCCTCTTAGGATTGAAATGGAAAAAATACTATGTATTTATATGAAATTATTCTAATTTCCAAAAACTTAAATCTTGATGGTTAACAATTATAATTTGAACTTCAAATGATAAATTTCCAACTCCAACATATTTGAATTTGGGGCCAAATTAAAAGGAAAAGGGAACCTAGGGCACCCTTTTCTAGATGCACTTTTTTGGGATTTGGAGTGCCAAGGGAAAATATTAAATACCTAATTTGGTTTTATACTTTTGATTTCTTGGTAAATTATTAAATGGGCCATGGAATGCATAATTTAGGAAATTAGGTGCATAATTAGGTCAAAGCACATAAGAGGGATAAAATATATTGTGAAATTGTCAAGGGTGACAATTTACGATGCTACATTTATCCCCCACTTTAGTGAGAGTATTAACTTATGCTCAGACTCACATTAAAATAGAAATATGTCAAGAGGGGTTCAAATATCAAAATGTTGAAGAGATATGATGGAAATTAATCTAGGGGGAAGCATAAAATCCCCCAAGATTCAATATCCCATGAAAAACCAAGGACAAAGGAACACACATGTATGAAATGTAATGCAACATGACAATACAAAACATACATGACAAGAACACAACACATAACAACACAATAAAAACATAATGCAAATATAAAAAGACACATAAAAACAAAAACACAAGGTTTGTACTAAACATCATCCATCAAATGTTCTATTTAAACAAAATAGTGTTCTCATAAGGATGCAAATTCACTCATGAGATACATAGATCTACTTGCTAGCAAGTTTTTTTATGCAAGGTGTCTGTGTAATATGATGAATTCCATAAGGCTAGCAAGTTGTGTTATGCTAGGTATCTCATGAAACACATGGAACCACTTGAAATAAAGTTGTGTTATGCTAGGTGTTCATGTCAAAAATTCTCTAAACTCGTAGACTAGCAAACCCCATTATGCTAGGACTATGGAAACCACGCTTCAGGGAGTGCACAAAAATCACCTCAAGGGGTGCACAAATTTTAACGTCACAGGGGATGAACAAGTACTTAACATTGCATGGGAGAAATTGATAACCATGCCTCAAGGGGCACTATAAAGACACCACCACTAAAGGGGCATGTTAATAAATCAAATATCACAAGACATTTGTGAAATGGATAGGGGTAATATATGCCCCCCTTATAATATCAACATACTTGCTATGTTCGTATTTTAAGGAAGAAAAAGGGAAGAGGGGATCCCTAAAAAGAACACACACATCCAAAAACTAGTTATCCTTGGCCCCCAAGTGTAAGGACAGGGAAAACCACACAAAATAATATCATGTTGCTTCCATGGAAAATATGGTTGTACTTAAGATTGTACCACCATAAATGGCAATGAGAAAACATGATGAAGCTACAAATGCCACATAGTGAGGAGCAACACCATAGAATAAAGATCATTATTATTTAGGGTGATTAGGTGCATCAACACATGGGAGAGCACAAAAATAATTAAGTTATTGTATTTTATTACTCAAGGCCTAACATTCATTGGTATAATGACCATGCACTCAATGATATGCACAAAATGGGTTATTGTTATAAAATTTTCTTTTGTGTTTTTGGAGGAAGGGTAATCAAGCAGGCTTTGAGAAGCCTCAATAAAATAATCCTTGCTCAGTAGTAGGAGAAATTCCTTTCTCTTGTGAAGAAAAGTTTGCTCTCTTACCACAAGATGTCATAAATATAGTAGATGATAAAGCATTAGATGAAGATGGGGATAAAGGTTGGAAACCTAGACCCTATTTAGAAAAGTACAGTATAGACTTCACTTGATCCTTATCATTTTTTTCCATGTTTGTATTATATCCATTTTTCATAAATAATTTTGTATCCAATCCCATAACATCCTTCCAAATTAGATGAAATCGTATCTACATGATCATGAGAAGAATTGGTTCTTTCACGAGCACACAAATCCTTTTTGAGTTTTTAAAATTAGGAATCTTCCACTCATGAGTGATGAAAGTTAAAGAGCCCCCATCACCATTATGGGGTGATGTTTTTGAATCTGTTGATTGAGTAAATGAAACACAAGACTCCTTAGGAGTAGATTATGAGATTTTGTACTCTCCCATAAAGGAGGGTCTAAAATCTAATGAACCCCAATAATCATCCAAGAGTTATGTTATAGATGAAGAAAAACCATGATTATCATCAACATGTACATGTTCTACTTTTAAAGTTGGAATCAAAGTATTAAGAGAGTTGGAAGTGTTATGTTCATATTCAACTTGTGAATTATAACTTTTCTCATCTAGTTTTACCATATATATCTTGTTACTATATTCATACCTCGTCCCACGATGAAGAGTAGACAAGACCCCTTTCGTGGCATGAATCCATAGTCTACCTAGGAGAAGATTGTATGGAAGAGGTCTCGACATGATATGGAAAGGGGTAGGAAAAACCATGGGCCCTACCTTAATGGGTAGTGTGATCACCCATAATGGTTGCTTACTAACATTATAAAATCCTAAAATATTAACATCATTAGGTTCTATAAGATTATTTTGCATACCAATTTTATCTATAAGATTAATGCTATAATCATTAAGACCTGATCCATTGTCTATGAGGGTATGCCTAACTCCAGTTTTATTAATGACCACAATTATAATTAAAGCTTCATATTTATTTTGTATCTCAAATGAGGGTAATTCATGTTGAGGGAATGTAATACCCAAATTTGTCACTTATAAACAATCAAACAAGGCAGCTACATCATTCAGTTTAGCATAAGTCAAGACATCAATCTTTTGCAAAGCCTCTTGGAGCATATTGTGGTACATGTAGGTGATATTTGAATCAAATACCAAAGGGAAATCTTGGCTAGAGTATTATGAAGTTTCTCAACAAGATCATAGTCTTTACCACTACACTAAAGAATATTAGGTGGGGGTGGGAGATATGGTTGAGGTAATGGGATAGATATTGGCATTTTTTTTGGTTGCTATGACACATGATTACTAGTGAGTTGTATTGCAAATTTTATGATATGACCATGAGGTTTAGGAGGTCCTATAATGGGAGGCGATTTAGGAGGTCCAATAGTTAGAGGAGTCTTGGGAGGTCCAGTAATTAAAGGATATCTAATTGTCAATTGTGCATTCATAACCTCAACTATGTTAATCACTTGTTGATGGGGGACCTAATATTACCTTAGCATCTTCATGTATGATATCTATCTTATTGTCTTTTGAAAGAAATGTATCCATGATTTCATCCTCTTCTACCACAATATCTTCCCAAGTAGAAGAGGTATTGGGAGAGCAAGAAATAATATTCTCATGACACTCAATGATTGGATCCTCTAACACCAAAATACCTTCTTCACAAGTAGGTGAGCTATTGTGGAGAAGAAAAAATATAATTTTCATGATTGTCCATGATTACATCCTCTTACACAAAAAAATTCTCACAAGTAGGAGAAATATTGGGAGAAGAACTAACATGATTACCAATGATTTCATTTTGTTTCCTTAGATTGTTCTCATACGTAGAAAAATTATAGTTATACAAGCCATGTGTTACCATATCAAAACCACATCCTTGAAAAGGAAACATTTTATTTTCCCTATGGATCAAATGAGTGATACACCACAAAATTAGATAGGTTTGAAAAATAGAATTACAAAACAAGAACCAGATTTGGAAAAAGGACACACAGGGATTTTCACAAAAAAAATGAAGCCCAAAATGACTAGACAAGGGCGCCCAAGGTTCCCTAAATTGACAAACTATTCTACAAGTATCTACTACTACTTTCAATAACCAATTATCTATATGAAATAAATATGATTGACTATTGCAATCACAAACAACTAATATTAATAGTGGAGTTATAATTTTACCTCAAGTAGACCTTTACAACTTCGGTTTAAATATACTCTTTTACTCACAAGATTTTAATAAAATATCCTTGTCATTAATTCACATAATATCAACTACACTAGGAGAATATATTATTTTAAATTTAGAAGCACATCACAAACTACTTTTAGAAATCTTTATTATTTATTACACAAAATCTTCAAAATATAGACCAATTCTAACTATCCTTAACTATTTGGACTCTTAACAACTTAAGCTACCTCTATCAACTCATTCCTAAGGCATAGGAGGAGAACTATTTTATTTAAGTAAAAATACAAATAGAAAACTTAGCATAATTAAACCTTCAAGGAGTGTATTTCTAATACAACTTTCCAACTTGATGCAAGAGCATCTAGTGGTGTAGGGAAATCTTGCATCACCCAAAAAATGTTTTTCCTTAATTTCTTTAGTTGTTTTGAGTTCCATGGTGACACTTAAGGGGCATAAGACAATTAGGAGTCAAAAATAGTGAAAAATGATCACTTCTATTTTTGGTAAGTTGGCCTAAACAGGCTTGTATGGACCTAAAAATTTACCCTGAGGAGTATAATTTAAAAAAAAAAATTGGTCATGAAAGAATCGTCTCAATACCCTTCATGGCTTGGGAGATATTAAAGTTTTCATCCGGAGAAATTTATCCAATGTAGCTTCAAATTCATATATGAATACTTTAGAGGCCCCAAAACAACTCAAAAAGTTGATGAATCAACCTACAGTGGGTTCACAAGTTGTAGATCTCTTCGAGAGCTTTCCAATGATATGCAATAATAGAAAATTGGACGCCTAGATCAAAAGTCATGACCTCGTAAAGTTGCCCCTCTAAAAAGTGAATTCCATTAAAAAAAATTCCTAGGCCAAAAATCAAGCAGAGAGACTTTTAGCACCAAAACAAAAGGGAAAGTTGAACATTCTAGAACATTCTAGGGTGGTTATTGGGGTAAAATAAAAAGGGTTAAGTGGGGGATTGTAAGGTGGCTCCACTAGTGCAGATTATGGCTCCAAATAATATATTTTGTTTTCAAAGTTGATTTTGTTGTAATGAATCAAGCCCATGAGGCTATACCATGTAAGTTTTGAATCTGTAATTTAATTTTCTAGAAAATAATTAAAAGTGAGTTTTTTTTTGTCTCGCATCTTCTGTGTTGATATCTATTATGGTGATTTGTGTGGGTTTCAGGTGGTGTGGCCCTCATCAAGTGGGATTAGAGCAAGAGTTACTGATCCTGTAACAGAGCGCCAAACATGAGGTAGTTGCAGCAAGACCTATGAGTGTGGGTTGAGTTCAAGATGCCTCCAAGACTTGCCCAACATTGTGGAGGTAGAGGTTGAGGTGGTGGAGGAAGAGATCCACCTAGAGATGAAATCAGATTCCTTAGAAGGTAATTAGAAACCTTGCAGCAAGAGGTTCGAAGAAGAGACATGCAACGAGAAAGAGATGAAACTGAAGATGAAACATAAGAGGAAATGGTAGAGAAAGAGCAAGATCCAATGGATCTTGGATAAAGAATATTGTTACGAGTGATCTCAAGCATTGGGAAGAGACCTAAAATGGAGGTTTCAACTTTAAGTGGAAGTTTGAATCCTAAAAATTTGATGATTGGATCAATGACATGGAGGAATTTTTTGAGTTTGAGGAGATTGAAAATCCTTACAGATTGAGGTTTGCAAGGACAAAATTGAAAGGTCATGCTAGTATATGGTGGAAAGAGGTCTAGTTAGAAAGAGGAAGACAACGGAAAGATAAAATTTCTAGATGGCATAGAATGGTGTCAAAATTGAAGAAACAATTTATTCTAGTCGATTATGAATTGGAGTTGCTCAAGAAGATGCAGAGCTTGAGGCAAGGATCAAGGACATTTAAAGAATATACAAAGGAATTTCACAAGGTCCTAATTTAGATAGGACATTCTAAGGTGAATAAATAGAAAGTTGCTCATTAGATTAATGGTTTGAAGCCAAGCATACATGAAAATTGGCATTGGTAAGAATGACCACCATTGAGGACGCTTATCAGTTTTCTCCAAAGGTTGAAGAATGAATGAACAAGAGGTTTGAGGACAAACAAGGTGGGGGCTATGGTGGAAGGACTAGTGGATGGTCTTATGGAGGTTGAAATGAAGATCAAAAGAAGGATGAAGGATCCAGTAGTAGCCAAAACCATAAAGGAGATAACACCTACTATCCTCGAGATCAAAATAATGGAGACCAAAGAGGAAGAGGAAGATCTGGACAAGGACTAGGAAGAGGAGGATTTCATGGAACCTATTTCTAGTGTAGATAAGAAGGAAATAGAGCCTATGAGTGTCCTCAACATCAAGGAAGGATAAATAGATGACTTGAGGGTAATGCACAAGTTGTAAATGTAGATGAAGATGCTAAGTCTTCAAATTCTGAGGATGCAGAAAGAGGAGAGGTACTTGTTACTAGAAGAGCTTTGCTGAATGAGGAGAAGGAACCAACTCAAAGGAAGAATTTGTTTCACACCAGATGTAAGTGTGAAGGTAAAGTTTGCAAAGTTATTATTGATGGAGGTAGTACTGATAACCTTATTTCAGAGGAAATGGTTAGTAAATTATGGTTGGAGAGAAGACATCTGAACCCATACTAGATTGCTTGGTTGCAAAAGGACCACAAAAGCCTTGGTAAATGAACAATGTCTGGTAAATTTCAAGATTGGAAATTACCATGATGGGGTATTGTGTGATATTATTCCTATGGATGTTTTTCATATGTTGTTAGGTAGACCGTGGTAGTTTGATCGATGAGCAGTACATGATGGACATGCCAACACCTATTCTTTGAAAAAGGATGAGGTTCGTCATAAGTTGAAGCCCTTGAAAGATGTAGAAGAAAAGGTATGCATTAATGCAAGAATTATTTTTGTTGATGGGAGAAAGTTCCTAGAAGGTATGAGGCATGAGCATATGTGTTTTGCATTAATCCCTATAATTGATAAAGAAGATACTACTGAGGTACCTATAGAGGTTTCAAATTTTTTGAATAAGTTTCAAGCTATTATTTCTAATAATGTACCTGAAGGTTTGCCTCTAGTAAGAAAGATTAGTAATCAGATGGACTTGATTCTTGGATCCATTTTTCCAAATAATGTACTCCAACAAAGAGTGAAGAATTGAATAGACAAGTGCAAGAGTTGTTGCGGAAGGGATTGATCAGAGAGTGTAGACACCTAAAAATGGTCTGGAGAATCTAATTAATTAAATACGACTTATTTGATTAATTAATCTTAAACTCATCTACTTAGTAAATAAATAGAAATATTTATTTATATTAAGTTCATTATTAATTCTTCTATTTTATCATATTATTTCCCTCGTAATTAAATAAACAAAATTAAATACTTTGTTTTATTTAATTATTATCATTATTATTTCTTCTATACTTTATCCATTACTTCTATCATAAATTAAATACACAACTTAAATAATTTGTGTTATTTAATTACCTCATCATATTTCTTCTTAATTAAATAAAGATATTTTAAAATCTTTTATTTAATTATCATTTTCCTTTTGTTTTAATTTAATAAACAAATCCTATAGTTTGATTTATTAAATTATTTATTCCCCTTTTGCTAAATTTAAATAAATTAAAATTATTTAAATTGATGCATAAATCATATTCCTTTTATTACTCACCAATAAAATTAGATTTTTAAAATCTAATTAATTCAACTCTCATTCACGGGAAGAGCTTCGGGGACAAACCTGTAGGAAATCCTCTCCATCTTCTTCCTCCAATCTTTCCTCTCATCTTGCCTGGTGTTTTCATGGGGAGGAACAATCCTCCATGATCAGCTCCATCTTCTCATCCCATGCCATTCAATTCTCCAGATTGAATCCCAACCTTTTATCTCGTACCCCTGTGCAAATGTGTTGTCGTGAAAGCTATAAATACAGGTCTTTGGCTATAGGAAAAGGATCCTAATTTGTGCAATCTTACTCTGCAGGTTTTCCAAAAATTCAAGCATTCAAGCAATCAAGCAAATAGAAGCATTCATCCAACATTCATCAAGCAATCAAGCATTTTAGTTCATCAATCATGGCTGTTTACAATAGTTTCTTTCTCATAAGTTTTACTGTAGAATCATCTTAGTTGCATTTAGGAATCATAATAGTTTAATTCTCATTCTTTAAGTGTCATTTCAACAATTTATTAGCTTCTAAAATCTGAGAGCAAAGTAGATTAGAGAGATCTTTAGAGTTAGAGAGCAATAGGACAGCTTCAGAGGTTCCTGCATTTAAATTGATTTAAATTCTCTTGAATCTTTGCTATTATGTCTTATTTAGAAGTGTAGATGCATTTTAGATTGTTTATCTCATTCTTATGCTTCCATTTTGGCACCCACCATGGGGCCTAACCCCATATTCTGCATAATTTTTGTGAAAAGTGTCTTACAGGTATCGACGTGATAGTTTTCGCGGAACCGTGGTTTTTTGTAGCGCGCCGATTGGATTTTGTAGCGCTTTGGTGGTCTGTTTTAGCATGCCAGTCATCTGTTTTAGCGCACCTGTCATTTGTTTTAGCGCGCCGGTCTTCTGTTTTAGCACGCTGGTCTTCTGTTTTAGCGCGCCGCACAATTGTTTTAGCACACTGCGCCACTGTTTCAGCACGTCGATCCACTATTTTAGCGCCTCAACTCTTTGTCTTTAAAATATTTTTTATCTGGATCCGACGCATCCACTGCCAGATTTTGTTCTTCTATCTATTTTTGGTTAAAATTTATCAATCCTAGGACATAAAATGGGTTAAAATTTATCAATCCTAGGATAGCAAATGGATAAAAATTGATCAATCCTAGGATAGAAACTTCACAATTTCTTGTGGGATTAAAATTGAACATCATGCTTTTATGGAGCAATATCTCCATATAGATTAGCTAATTTGTCTTTTGGGTTTTAAAAGTGAACAAACTTCTTTGCTGTGATTGGGTGATAGGTTTATGCTCTCCCCTTAACTGGGTGCATCAGAATACCATACTCACTTTTTCTTTAAACATTTTCAAGCTTTTATTAAAACCTTTAGACAGGCCTGCCATAGTGGGAAAAAGTACTCACCCTACGGGAACGACCTGAGTGGGGACAGCCAAAAGCCATGGTATTCCAACCCACTTAAAAATTTATGTGAATTTGGGGAAATCCTCTTTCAACGGAAGTGTGCAGGATAACCATCCCCAAAATCTTTGTTTTAAAGATTGGGAGGTCTCTCGAGGGAGTTTATCCATTTGCTGCTCTGAACGAAAACCCTATCTAAGAACCTAGAAATAGAAGCAAGCTTGTCAGTTTCTAAACATTGTAATACTCGGCGGTGCAGGGGCGGGGAAGAATCTACCCTCAAGCACTCACCATATAATTGCCAAGGATTGTTTGCTCAGGGGATCCGGTATCCACTTCCGTCACTCTGAGTACGCACCTGGAAAAGAAAAAAACACGGGTGCCCTCTAGGGGGTGACATGGCTGTGTGAGTCGAAGCAATTACAAGCTGTGGGTCGTTCGAGTATATAACGATGACCTTTTGTCTCTAGGATTGAGTCTATTTGAATTGTCTTATCTGTTATAAACCAGTGAAAATCAAGAAGAATCATGCTTGATTCTTAAGAACATACACTATCTATTTAGACTCTAGGATTTTAAAGTCAACCATTTTATTCTTGCTTGCTATGTTTTCTTTCATTAAAATTCAGATAAGATCATCACAAAAAAATCTTCAAAATCAAAACACTTGTGAAATTCTCATGATTCGAGATTGGGTATCCACCAAATTTGTCAAGAAATCTCTTGTCAAATGAATCAGAAAGCCAAAGAAAACACTTACATACAAACAACTTCTAAGAAAGCAATGATTTTTATATCAAAGTAGGAAAGTTCTACTCCAACATAGGACTTTTATTCATAGATATCACGATTTCTCTAGAGGTTATACGAATGACTATGATGTAGCTCCCTTAGATTCACAAGCATTTTATCAAAGAAGGGATCTTAGGCAACACCACAATCACAGTCAAAGAATTCATCCAGAATACATCCCACAACCAGCCATACAATATGATACCAGACCAAGTGAGTTTCATAGAGTAAGATAGTTTCCTGTCTTAGCACGTCACATCTTGGTTTTAGCAGCTCACGGCTCTGTTTTAGCACCTCACAACTTTGTTTTAGTGCTTTAGGTCTCTATTTTAGCGCGACACAACTCTGTCTTAGCACGTCACATCTTTGTTCTAGCGCGTCACTAATCTGTTCTAGCGCGTCACTGATCTGTTCTAGCGCGTCACTGATCTGTTCTAGTGCGTCATATCTCTGTTCTACTGTGACACAATTCTATTCTAGCACGTCACATCTTTGTTTTAGCGGCTCAATGCTCTGTTCTAGCACGTCAGGTCTCTATTTTAGCGTGTCACAGCTCTGTTTTAGTGCTTTGGGTCTCTGTTTTAGCACCTCGTGTCTTTGTTTTAGCATGTAGTGTCTCTGTTTTAGCACTCCAAAAAGTTAGAAAAATAGAGAGTTAGTAAGACAGTATTTCAGTTTGCCCATATCGAAAACAAGGTTTTCATCAGCCCAAAACATTTTTTTTCAAAACACTTGAATCATACAAAAAAAGAGAGAACTTTATTATTACGCCTAGGTCTTGAAATCTCTTCCAAAGTGTCCTTATTTAATCATCACTAATCTGAGATTTTTGTGTCAAAATTTCCCTATCAAGGATTTTTATCATCCTTTCATCACAAAACTAGACACAACTAAATCATATTTTTAACATAGTTCTATCAAAAACCTCGTTAAAAACAACACTTATTCGAATCAAAAATCCAAGATCAAAGTCTAGAGTAAAAACTCCAATGTTTGTATGCCTATTTTCACACGATCAGCATATCAAAGGCAACAACAAGAAGAAAACGAAAGAATAGCAGCCATGGCTAAAGAAAACCCTTGGGGATGATACAGCAACATTGATCCTCTCACTAATTCACAAGAGAAAGAAATAACTGTAGAAGAAATTGAGAAAGTTCAACAAGACCCTCATTTCCATAAATTTATGGAAAAGATGCTAGAGCAAGATATGGAAAAGTATCTTCTGTTATTAGCTGACAAAGGTGCTAAGCTTCCTAAAGACTTTGATGTCAATCAACTCAAGGAAATGACCACACCTCAGACAACTAGTATGGAAAATCCAAATCAAATAGATGCTTTGACAAAACAAATCGAACAATTACAATTGCAGTTCCAAAATATCCAACAAGGGCCAACAAAAAGATATTCCTTACAAGACATTTTCCCTTATCCATTCGACCCAAGCATTAACATGATACCATTTCCACAGTATTGTGAATACCTGACATACAACAAATACAATGGAAGAACCGATCCATTTGATCACGTACGGGAATTTAGAGCCATGAGCATAGAGTTCGCGCACGAGGACTCTTACTTACTACAATTATTTCCAAGAAGCTTAGGAAACACTTGCATGGAGTGGTTTTCTAAAATGGAACCCGGGATCCAATCTTTTGAAGGACTGATCAATAGGTTCATAACACACTTCTCATTCAACATCCAACATGGGGTGACCTTAAAAGAACTCTACAACACCAAACAAGCAAAAGGTGAAAAGTTTCTTTCCTTTCTCCAACGATGGAGAAGGCTATTTTCTAAATACCCTAGATCTATTCCTAAAGAGGAGAAGATAGAGATGTTCATTGATAACCTAGTGGATGACATGAATTACAGATTGGACTTACAATGTTCATCTACATTTGAACAAATTATCGAAAAGGGGCTCAAAATCGAAGAGGCTCTAATCAAAAGAGGAACAATCAAACACTTCATTGAAAGTTCAAACAATAGAAATTCCTCTAACAACAATAACGAAAAGCCAAGATTTTGGCAAAAGAATAAGAATACTGATACCATGATCGATACGCACACGTCCAAACCAGTATTCACCTTGACACCAACAACTACAAACAAACAAAACAATGGTCTTAATGTCAAACAAAGTAGTGATCAAGGAAATAATCAAAATAGTGGAGAAACAAAAACCCAATCATTCCAACGACCATCCAATAAACGAAAATTCACGCCATTAGGGAAATCATTGGAATCAGTCCTCAAAGAACTTTTAGATGAAAAAATTATTCAAGTACAAGAGGCTAGAAATTGGGACCCTCAAGTCAAACCATCATGGTGGAATGACTTGCATTACTGTCACTACCATCAAAATAAAGGCCACATGACTAAAAATTGTTGGCAGTTAAAACATGCGGTACAAGACCTTATAGATCAAAAGAAAGTATTTGTAGAGGGGCACCAAACAAACAAAGATCATACAACATTCAAAAATCCTCTACCCAATTATCAGAAGGGAGAATCCTCTTTCGCAAACACCAAAGGTAAGAATGTCGGTTATGTTTATGACACAACAATTCTTTGTCTTTCTGCTGCCAAAGAGGATGAGGAGTTATGCAATCAAATCAATCAAAACAATGACATTACACCTATTAATTTGGTACAACATATGGACAAATTTGAAAACCATATTAATGTAATCACACTCAAAGGGAAACAAGAGCACCAACCGGTTAATGCCACAACAAGGGCACAATCCAAAGTTATATTGAAAGGAGCATCATTATCACCCCAATCTATAAATCCTCCCTCCAATCAATATAATCTCATATATCAATTATAGAAAATACCGGCGCAAATATCCATCTTGGAACTTTTAAAGATCTCCCCATCACACAAAGAGGTTCTTGAGCAAGCTCTTGTATCAACCACGGTACCTAACAATTAGGATGTATGTCAATTCCAAGCTATGGTGGGACATCTATCTGCACCTCATTGCCTTTCATTTTCTGAACATGATGATGTATCACTCACCCATCCACATAATTCTGCCCTTCACATTGAAGTCCTCATCCATAAACACCGTGTAAAGCGTGTCCTGATAGATGGAGGGGCTGGTTTAAATATTTGTACCTTAAAGCTGATTCGTGCACTAGGATATTCAGATGAAGCCATTGATACAAGAAGAAAAATCACAATCAAAGCATATGATGAGGAAGAAAGATCATCTAAAGGATTGATCATATTACCCATTCAAGTGGGACCTATTGTCCAAAATGTGGTTTGTCAAGTCTTAGATAGAGAACTGACATACAACATGCTGTTGGGACATCCTTGGATTCATGATATGCAAGTAGTACCTTCCACCTATCATCAGTGCCTAAAATTTCCCGTCAATGGACAAGAGGTAACAATCATAGCAGACTATAATGACACCCAAGCTTGTCATACATTGAAAACATCTCAGGATACATTAATACCTCACAATAGAGAA
Organism: Sequoia sempervirens; assembly: GCA_007258455.2. Lineage (NCBI taxonomy): Eukaryota > Viridiplantae > Streptophyta > Pinopsida > Cupressales > Cupressaceae > Sequoia > Sequoia sempervirens. Next base: position 19,214 of record VDFB02315222.1, on the reverse strand, counting down.
GTTAGCACATCAGATTCATCTAATGGTGAGAAACAACAAAGCTTCATATCAAAGTGGCTTCCAAAACAACAAAAATCACAAGAGATCAAGGTGGCACAATCTAACCCTTCAAATGTTGAAGAACAATTGGCTTCACTCTCGCACCAATTCACCAACAAAGTACAGATAAGTGACAAAGGAATAAGTGAATATGGTGTCGGAAATTCTTTCCATCTATCACAGATGTTACCCTCCTTACAAACGTATGGACATCCATCTACAACCACCCAAAAATCAGCACAATCTACAACGGCATTAGATGGAAAATTTGTAAAAGCTAGAAACTTAGATGAAGAATCAGAAGATAAGGCCATACTAATTTGGCTTTATAGGGATGAGGAAGCTTCCACTTCCACGAGTAATATCATAGAGACAAATCAATATGGAAAGGGAAAAACTATTTTGGAGAAGATGGGATATTCAAGATAGGGACCTCTTGGGTTAAGGAAACGAGGCATAACAGAACCAATCCAGCCACTCACGCTCCAACATAAGGATAAAACTGGACTAGGATATGTAGCCGAACAAGGACCTCTTGAACAAGGGGAACAAAGTGTAACATAACCAATCCAAGTTCTCACAATTTAGCAAAATGGCAGAACTGGACTAGGATACACAGAAGAAGTAAGAGCAGAACTCACCAATAAAACTGTGGAGTGTATTCTTCAAATAAGAGATAACTCTGAAACAGATTCAAATGAATATGAGTGGGACAACTTATCAGATGTTTCCTATGAAGATATCCAGATCGATGTTATCAAAAAATATACCCCCAAACGTGAGGAGGGTCAAAGCTCGAGTTTTAATCCTATTGTCTTTGAAACACAAAATTTTGATGACTCAAGTGAAGACGAACAGACATCAAGTGAGATAAATGATGTAGAAGAAAATACCTTCGTAGGACTCAACATAACCACTAACAACTTTGATGACATTTCCGTCCGAGCTTTCACAATCGCTGACCTCAACCCTTCTAATGATTCATTGCCTTTACTGCATCCCGAGCTTATTGAGTGGGAACCTCAACACCCCATCAATCTCCCAGTTTTTGACAATGACTCCGCTATTATTAACTACCTTTGCTGTGAAGAATCTAATACTTGTTCTACCAATGCTTCTTTTAATGATGCTTTTAGGCAAGAGGGTGCCAAGCCTTTCAGTTGCAAAAGTATGGAAATAAATAATGGATCTAATGGTGAAAACCATTCTATGGCAGTATTTGATCCTAAAATAGTAAAAACAAAGAACGCATCCAATGGTGAAAACCTCATTGAGGCACAAAAGGATGGAAGGCTTGACATCCTCCCACAACATTACCATGAAAGATCATCAGTGTTGATAGAACCCACACATTCTATTGATATTGGCACAACAGAGAAAGTAAGAATACTACACCTAGCAGCATCCATGACAGATACAGAAAAGCCAGATTTTATCAAATTCTTTGAAGAACGATGCATCAATTTTGCTTAGTCATACTCTGACATGCCAGGCTTAGACATAGATCTTATTATGCATCACTTATCTTTACCAGCTGGCACTAAACCAGTAAAACAGAAACTGAGAAAAATGCATCCACATGTTGCATTATTGGTAAAAAATGATTTGAAGAAACTACTAGATGTTGGATTTATCAGATCTATTGATTATGCTGAATGGATATCCAACATTGTACCTATTTCAAAACTAGATCACACCATCATAATATGTATTGATTTCCGGGATTTAAATAGAGCATGTCCAAAGGATGATTTTCCTTTGCCAAACATAGACATGATTATACATTTAACAGCTGGCCATCAAATGCTATCACTCATGGATGGATTTTCAGGATACAATCAAATCAAAATAGCTCCTGAAGACCAAGAAAAGACAGCATTTACATGTCCGTGGGGTACCTTTTGCTGGAACGTCATTCCTTTTGGGTTAAAGAATGCAGGAGCTACATACCAGCGAGCTATGACAACAATCTTCCATGACATGATGCACACCTTCATGGAAGACTATGTGGACGATATCTTAGCCAAATCTCACACCAGGGAAGGACATCTAGAGATACTTGCCAAAATATTTGACAAGTTGGAGAAATTTAAAGTCAGATTAAATCCTAAGAAATGTGCCTTTGGCGTAACATCAACAAAACTCCTTGGATACATAGTTTTTACAAAAGGAATTGAAGTAGATCCAGCAAAAGTTAAAGCCATTGTGGAAATGCCACCTCCTAAGAATATCAGTACATTAAGATCTCTACAAGGTCAACTACAGTCCATCAGAAGATTCATCTCTCAACTAGTAGATCGGTGTCATCCATTCAACCATCTTTTGCATAAAAATGTGTCTTTTAAATGGGATGAACAGTGTGAGAATACTTTCAATCAAATCAAGCATTATTTAATGACACCACCAATCTTGGTGCCACCCAGTAAATACAATCCATTGTTGCTATATATCGCAACAACAAATATTTCTTTAGGAGCCTTGCTAGCACAAGAGGATAAAGAAGGAAAGGAACAAGCAATATACTATATCAGCAGGACACTCAATGGACATAAATAAACTACACCTTCATTGAATAATCATGCTTAGCAGTAGTATTTGCAACACAAAAATTGTGACACTATATGCTCACTCACACTGTCAAGCTCGTTGCAAAAATTGATCCCCTCAAGTATTTACTGAGCAAAGCAGCTTTAACAGGAAGGTTGGAAAAGTGGGTCATGCTCCTCAGTGAGTTTGACACTCAGTATGTTGAAAGGTGAGCTATCAAAGGACAAGTCATTGCTGACCAATTAGCAGAAGCTCCATTATCAGACAGTCATCCTATGACCATGGAATTTCCTGATGTGGATATCCTCAACATTACAACACAACCATGGAAAATCTACTTCGATGGATCCCACACACATCATGGATCAGGGGCAGGAATTTTATTTGTCACACCTTTTGGGCACACAATTCCATGATCTTACAGGCTTACCTTCCGTTGCACTAACAATGTGGTAGAATATGAAGCTTTAATCCTTGGAATTAAAGTGGCTATTGACTGGAAAATCACAGAACTACAGGTGTATGGAGACTCTCAGTTAATCATCTATCAAGTCAACAATGATTACCAAACTAAGGATGACACACTGATTTTATACAAGAGACTGGTAGATGATCTAATAAAATACTTCATAGATATCAAATTTGAGCAGATACCAAGATCAGAGAATAAAGCAGCAGATGCCATGGCCACAATAGCATCTCTTTTACAAATGCCTGAAACACAAGATCATTATCGATTTATTGTGGAACAAGTGTCAAATCCTGCATATGCAAATCCCAAATCCCAAACCATAAGCCTTTTGGATAGTGCCTAATCTTCCATTTATAGAGACATTTATACTTACTTAAAAGATAATATCTTACCGCCAGATCTTTCTCGCAACCAAAAGCACAACTTCATACGCCAATCCACCAAACATACCATTATTGCTAACACTCTTTACCGTCGAGGCCTAGATGGTACTCTTTTGCGTTGTTTAGAACATAACGAATCTGCTTCTACTTTACATGAGGTCCATGAAGGAATTTGTGGCACACATTCAAGTGGATTATCTTTAGCCAAGAAACTCCTTCGTTTGGGGTATTACTAGCCGCACATGGAGCAAGAATCTTACCAGTTTGTTAAGAGATGTCAAAAATGTCAAATTCATGGCAATCTTATACATGCACCAGCACAGGAGCTCCATCCATTCACAACTACATGGCCTTTCTATCAGTGGGGATTGGATTTGGTAGGGAAAATTAATCCATCTTCATCTAATGGACATAAGTTCATTATCACCGCAACAGAATGTTTCACAAAATGGGTAGAGGTAGTTCCCTTAACCACAATCACTGGGAAGAAGATATCATCTTTCATACTTAATTATCTCATTTGTAGATATGGGATACCCCAGTCAATCATCACAGATAATGGCGGGCCTTTCAAGAACCAAGACGTCCAAGAGTTGTGTGAAAAGTTCCACATCCAACATCACTTTTCAACTCCTTATTACCCTCAAGGTAATGGACAGGTAGAAGCTTCAAACAAAAAAATCCTAAAGATTCTCAAGAAAACTGTAAATGAGGTAGGGCGTGATTGGCATGTTCAGCTTAACCCTACTCTTTGGGCTTACAGGACTAGCATCAGAACACCAACAGGAGCTACACCATATGCTCTTGTCTATGGATTAGAGGCAATATTACCTATTGAGGTAGAAATTCCATCCCTTCGATTTTCACTAAAGGGACTCATTTCAGATGAGGATTACAGGATCTCTAGACTTCAAGAATTAGAGCTACTTGATGAACATCGACAACAAGTTGTCAATCATTTGACAGCCTATCAACAAAGAATGTCTAGGAACTATAATCATAGGGTTAAGCCTAGAGTCTTCCAGATCGGAGACTTGGTCCTACGGGAAAACCCTAGAAATCAAGCAGACAGAGAAAAGAAGGGAAAGTTTGAACCTAACTAGATAGGGCCTTATGTCATTATATTAGTCTATGGATTAGGAGCATACCAGCTGTCTACACTAGAAGGATATATGTTGGAGGAACCCATGAACATCATCCATCTCAGGCGATTCTATACTTGAGGATACCTAGTGCACGATCGGTAAAGTTGTCTTGATGAAAACCTGGCAAACAGGCGTCATGATGACAGAAAAAGAAAAAAAAACAAAATAAAAATAAAAATAAACAAAAAGGACACAATAAAAACAAGTGATGAAAACCTGGCAAACAGGCGCTACTTGTGATTTTCATCAGCTCTTCTATCTATTGGGTACAGTTTTGTTATGATTGTTTCCTTTCATATCATTTCCATCTATCATTTGAGATAATTAGTATCATTATCCATATCATAGCAGGGATATCATGTCCTACCCTAGCTTGGGGGCAACATCCTAGAGTTATTTGGTACAATGGACTTTCGGCTTAAATGGGGAGACAATCAAACGTGCCAACACTGAGTGACAATACTTGAAAAGCATCCAAAAACATCAAAAAATCCATCAAAATCCAAAAACATCAGAAAATCCACCAAAATCCAAAAACATCAGAAAATCCATCAAAATCCAAAAAACATCAAAAAATCCATCAAAATCCAAAAAAATTAGAAAATCCATGCAAAACATTCAAAAATCGCAAAACGCAAAAAATAGAGTTTGTATCAGTCGAACTACATGGTCTCTGCGTGTATAACGTAGGCAAGAATAATCTTTGATTAGTCCCCGAGACCCCTAGGATAGGTCTTTAGGTTACATCATTTGGTCAAACGTCTGAGAATATCATGCAAACATCAACACACACATTTCAACATTGATGATCTAATCTGAATAATGATTTGAAAATACATTAAGTAGAATTTGAATTGTTGTACCTTTTATTTTATCATTTGCTTATCATTTCTTTGGAGCTACTCGATGATGTATTGAACTAGAGAAGCAAGGAAGGAGAATGATACATTTTCTTTGTTTGATGTTTGTGAATTAGTCATTATTATTTTGTGAATTGTCGCGGGAAGTGCTCTACCAAGTATCATGGATGACATTCCAATTCACTTAATAAAATGATTAATTCTTGTCTGTTTATGCAAGAAATGCTCAGGTCATCTAGGTTTAATTATACCTTGATGCTTGTGTTTACTTGCAATATTAAATATCATGAAAGAAATACTTAGGTCATCATTGGTCTATCTCATATCATTGATGCTTGTATTTGCTTTCAATATTTTAAAAGCTCAGTGATGATACAAAGCAAAATAAAAAAAATATTGTTGAAATGACACTTAGGTTTGCATTGATAAAATAGGTTTGCATGGTAAAAATAGATTGCATCCATAATAATACATCTGCAGAGTATTGATTACACAAGTCACAAAGATTCATTTGCACATAATGTTATCTTTTCTTATCAAAGATTGAGTATACTTGACACATACAATTTTCGTAATGGCATGCATATAAATCATTTCTTCATCTCATCATAAATTTCAAAATAAACATCTCATTTCGTGATATCATATACACATTATGTTTCATCATTCATTACATTTATCATTCATTTACATCTCATTTCATCAATCATACATTTGATATCATATACACATTATGTTTCATCATTCATTACATTTATCATTCATTTACATCTCATTTTATCAATCATACATTTGATATCATATACACGTTATGTTTCATCATTCATTACATTTATCATTCATTTACATCTCATCACATTGTCATTATCATGTAGTTGCAAAATCATCATTCATTGCATACATATAGAAGGCATTTTACATCTCATTTTATCTATCATACATCATTTCATTTACATCTCATTTTATCTATCATATATCACATATCCATACATCATTTTATTCATTCGTATATCATACACTTACATCTCATTTTATCTATCACATGACACATATTCATACATTACACTACATCCATCATTCATCATACATTACATTTATCCATACATCATTCATTTACATCTCATTTTATATATCATACATTACATTATATCCATACATCATTCATTTCCACTCATTTTATTTATCATACAATACATTATATCCATACATCATTCATTTACACTCATTTTATTTATCATACATTACATTATATCCATACATCATTCATTTACATCTCATTTTATTTATCATACATTACATTATATCCATACATCATTCATTTACATCTCATTTTATTTATCATACATTACATTATATCCATACATCATTCATTTACATCTCATTTTATTTATCATACATTACATTATATCCATACATCATTCATTTACATCTCATTTATTTATCATACATTGCATTTCATTAAGAAAATAAATACATCATCAATATCATATCACATCATCATCAATGCATCTATCCAATCTAGTATAATAAATCATCATAAAACATAAAAATTAAAATGCATCCATCACATAAATCATGTAGAACATATCATAGATCAATACATCCATCACATAAATCATGTTGAACACATCATAGATCAATACATCCATCACATAAACCATGTAGAACACATCATAGATCAATCGAACCGTTACACATCATATATATCTTATCAAGTGTCAAGTATACAATGAAGTTTGAAAAGGATGAAAATAACATCATATCAAAAATAGCTGTATATATCTCTCAAAGGGTACACAAATGATCTCAAGTGGTACTCGCACCAGAAGGAGTAGGTCTCGCACCAGTATCACGACCACCACCAGATGTCCCAGGATCTCTTGGATCTCTCGAATCTCCTGAGAGAGGTTGTGTCACGCCTCTGCTCACTGTCCTCGAATGAGTCCTCTTTGAGCAGGACTGGGCATAACTGACTCTCTGCTCTGGGGGGCAAAGCTCATGATAACGGCTCCTGTAAAACTCAATCTCGACACCTACCCATATAGCCTCTCGCATGTAATCTGCCATAGAGGTCCCATATGACACTCTCTGCAATCTCTCTATAGTAGCCTGTGCTGTCTCTGCTGCCTGTCTGATAGTATCTTGCTCTGCAATCAAGGCTGTAATCTGTGCCTAAGCAGTGGTCAACTGTGCTCATACACCTGCTAACTGAGCCTGTGCCGTCACTGCTGCTTGTCTAGCCCCATCTCTCTCACCAATCAGAGAGGTAACCTGTGTCTGTGCAGTAGCTAGTTGTTCCTGCATTTGGGCCTGAGTCTGTGCTAATAATCCCTGCACCTATGCTAGCTGTCCCTGTAAAGTCTAAACCTACACACATAAACCCGCAACCTCTGATCGCTCTGCTGAAGAGGAAGCAACGGCCTGCCTCTTATGAGGCACACTAGATGATGGCTCTGAAGTACCTGCGACACTCGGTCTCCCCCCATCTCCACCATCATCATCACTGCTATCATCACTATCATCATCACTATCATCACTGTCACTCTCATCACTACCCTCCACATCAACATCTACATCCTCCTCTCTCCTCCATCTCTGACCACCCTGACCACCCCCTGCAGCAGCTAGTGCTGGTGCTGGTGTTGGCTCATCTGGAATGGTAATACGAGGAGGAGGGTGTAGAGCCAAATACTGTCCATAATCGGGAGTAACGGGTGCCTCAACAATGTCTCACCGCATATCCCATGCCGATGGCTGAAGAGCACGATAACCCTCAACAAGTGCCCCATAAGGCAAGCATGGACCCCAATCACTGGCATCTACCCGTCGTCATCCATAGTGTGCTAATCCCTATGGCATGCACTGAACAATCCCATACTACCTATAGACGCACCGAAACAGGAATCGCTCCAAAATTTTGGAGCTCTTCTCGATCAAATACATCGAGTCGGCCAAAAATCCCAACTCGATATCATCCTCATCCTAGTCATCACAATCTAAATAGGGACGCTAGGTCACTGTCTCCACATCATCAAGAATCTATCTCCAATAATCTAGCTTACCCATCATATGCTGGGTAGACCTGCCTCTGTAGCGAAACACATAGGGTCTCGTCGCTGGTCTCGATAACACCGGCATAGGACGTGTGACAGCAATATGCTCCCATGCCCATACCTGAAAAAGTGTAGCTCCTGCTGATAAACTGCTGCCTCCGAGGTACACGATCCAGTGTAAATCATGGTATAGCTGAGCAAGCATACACATGCCCCAAGCATATCTCGTCCTGTGTGCTACCATACCCTCTAATACCCGACCCCATCCAAGAGATAGACCCTTTGACCTCTTATCAGGACAAAGGAATCCACCAATAAAGCCTGCCAAAACTGAAGGAAGTGGAGCATAAGAATTATACATCTCTACCCATGGGATCCAAACTTCTGCAATATGAGGATCCTGAAAAACTCTCTGAATAGACTCTATCCCACCAACATCCTCTGAATCATGCATGACAATATCCCCAAAAAAAGGAATGAGAAGAATACGCCATACATCCTCTGGCGTCACGGTCATCTCGCCAGTAGGTAAATGGAAGGTGTTGTGGTCACTATGCCACCGCTCTGCTAAAGCTGTCAGTAGACCCCTATTAAGTCTAATATGGGGCATATCCAGTAATGAGGCTAAACCACAATCAGTAATATGCTGCCTCTCATCAGGTGAAAGTCGTGGTATCATATCAAAAGGCCAGGGGAACTGCTCTCGCACCTGGACAACATCTAAATGCTCATGTTATCATAAAAACATTTCAAAGATCAATACGTTATCAATTATAATATCAAACATCATGAGGTCATCAATTTCTAAAAATTGTGCTTTACCTATCAAACGATCAATTTATCAAGAAGGAACGCTCATCTATCAATCAGGCTCATTCCTTCAAAACTTTTAATTATTCCTCGCCTATCATGAGGGTAATTATTATCAATCAATGGATCTCGCTCATCAAGAGATCAGATACCATTTATTTAGTCATATCAAACTAAAATGGATGGAGTCAACAACAAATCGACGAAATAAAAATCAAAGTGCACAATTTTTCATCAATCTGTTCTTCCAAGCGCTAAAACTACTGGGGCGCTATGCAATCTAGTTGGTGCGCTATAATAGAACTTGGAGGCGCTATTTCTGGTGGGGCGCTAGGAAATCCTACTAACGCGCTGCAAAACCTACCTGAAGCGCTAAAAATCAAGTGCGCTACAAAATCCTACTGACGCGCTGCAGAATTGACTTAATGCGCTAAAACTCTCGCGTGCTACCCTAACCTACTGACGCGCTACAACTTTTTGTTGTCGCGCTAAAACTCTAGCATGCTAAAACATATTACTGACGCGTTATTCTGCGCCTGCCGGGCGCTAAAACAAAAAAACACATGAAAAATGAACTAAAAACTACAAGCAAGAATTACAAGGAGGATTTGGGGTACGTACCGGAGGTCCATAGTCGGTCGGACGCTGGTGACGTCGCACATGCTCGAGTCGGTGGGTGTGGTAAGGGATCGGCATCCTGATGCTCTAGCACTCTAAGGGTCTCTATCACAAGTTTATCAAAGTCAAATGCACAAATGATTTTTGCAAATGACCTTTTGAGCTTTTATAGGTTATTTTTGTGGGATTTTCATGGGATTTATTTATTTTTCCTTCTGAGGAATTAATTCTTATCTATCACAGGGGCAGTTTTGGACAATTTTGTTAGGAGATAAATTTTTTCTTCATCAAATCATCAAATCATCATAAAAATTCAAAATTTTGAAAAATCATAAAAATTCAAAATTCCTCAATTTATCTCTCGAGGGGCATATATCGCTATCATTTCAAAATTCAACATCTGGGGCAAATCATGGGCATATTTTAAACTCCTCGTCAATCTGGCAGTTGAGGAAAATCATTCTTTGAAGCAATGTGTAAACCCATCACTTCAAAGAGGGGCAAAATGTAGACACCTAAAAATGTGGAGAATCTAATTAATTAAATCGACTTATTTGATTAATTAATCTTAAGTCATCTACTTAGTAAATAAATAAATATTTATTTTATATTAAGTTCATTTTTAATTCTTCATTTTTATCATATTATTTCTCTCTTAATTAAATAAACAAAATTAAAAACTTTGTTTTATTTAATTATTATTAATTACTTCTTTATACTTCTATCTTAAAATTAAATACACAACTTAAATAATTTGTGTTATTTAATTCATCACATTTCTTCTTAATTAAATAAAGATATCCTAAAATCTTTTATTTAATTATCATTTTCCTTTATTTTAATTTAATAAACAAATCCTATAGTTTGATTTATTAAATTATTTATTCCTCTTTCTAAATTTAAATAAATCAAAAATATTTAAATTGATGCATAAATCATATTCCTTTTATCACTCACCAATAAAATTAAATTTTTAAAATCTAATTAATTCTACTGTCATTCATGGGAAGAGCTTCAGGGACAAACCTGCAGGAAGTCCTCTCAATCTTCTTCCAACTGCCTTTCCTCTCATCTTGCCTGGTGTTTTCATGGGAAGAAACAATCCTCCATGATCAGCTCCATCTTCTCATCCCATGCCATTCAATTCTCCAGATTGAATCCCAGCCTTTTATCCCGTATCCATGTGCAAATGTGCTGCCGTGAAAGCTATAAATATAGGTCGTTGGCTACAGAAAATAGATCCCAACTTGTGCAATCTTACTTTGTAGGTTTTCCAAGCATCCAACATTCATCCAGCATTCAAGCATTCAACATTCATCCAACATCCATCCAGCATTCATCCAACATTCAACATTTGCAGTCATGGCAGCCATTATAGTAGTTTTAATCTTTTAATCATATAGGAATAGAATAGTTTAATTATCATTTTCTAAGTGTCATTTCAATGGTCTAATTAGCTTCTTAAATCTGAGAGAAAAGTAGATTAGAGAGATCTTTAGAGTTATAGAGCAATAGGACAGATTTCTAAAGTTTTTTTAGTTTAAATTAGTTTAAATTTCTTAAATCTTAGATGCAATGTCTTATTTAGAAGTGTAGATGCATTTTAGTTTTTTTTCCTCATTCCTACGCTTACAATATTAATTCATAACTTGAGAGATAACATAGAGGAGAGTAGAATTCTGAAAAGCTAATATTCATCTTCATTTCTAATATTTCTTTGTAAAACATATTCAAGATTTATACATAGTATAATTTTCATCTCAGACTTTCTTCCAATATATCTATTTTAATACCTATTAACATTCTATTATGCTACTAGAGCTATGTATCTACTTGACCCTATTCTGGATTCAAAAATATGAACTCTCTTTTCAGCCATCAAAATCCCCTTTATATAATAAGGGAGCAACAAGCACCTAGCTGAATTACAATTTCAATTTCAATTTCAAGTTCATTTCAAAAACCAAATTCCAACTAACATCTTGAAGAACTCCCCAGGAAGTTTCATACGTAATCATTTTAGAGCAAGAGAGGCAAAAAACATGTGAAAAGTGTAAGTTGTCACTATCACAACATTTGTCGTTGGGAACAAAAAACATCTGGTTCATTTTACCTAAAAATTCTCCACATCAACAAAGGAAAGGAAAAGACAAACCACAGACGTGTATAAACTGATACCTTCTATGTAATTTCTATGGTGTCATCAAAACTAAAATAAAAGGTAACCCTTATTTAGAGTTGTTGGCATCCATAAATGCCCAAACACTTCTAGTTCTTGTAGCAATTGGAGGTACCATAAGCACATCATCATCAGACCTATCATAAGGCACCAAGGAAAAAAGATGTTGGCCATAATCTGAGTCTTTCTTAGCTTCAATTTATGAAGAAGTGTCTAATAGCATGATAAGAAACTTATGCTTCTCCTGATCAGTCTGTTAGCTCTTTCCCTTCTTCCTAGCCTTTGGGCTCAACTGCCTCCCCTAGAAGGTTCCTATTTCTTAGGCGGCAAGTACTTTGCACAATTGTTTTCTTTTTTATGGCCCCTGGCCCTCCTTTTTCCCTTTACAATATAAGGGGAAACCATGGTTTCTTGCTTAGTTTCCTCCTCATGAAATTTGGACATGCTCAACTGACTAGACCTCCTAGCTTGTAGGGTTTCCTTACTAGTTTTTTCCATCACTTCATAGTTTACAGAATGATAATTTAAAAAGTCTTTTGATTCAAAACCCACAAGAAGAATACCCCAATCCTAGTGATAACACTTAATTCTAGCAGCAAAAGTCCTACGTAGACTAGAGAACTAAATTTCATGCCAACCTGACTAGGGCAAGAAAATTTTACTACCAACAACCCCTCACAAAAACTACATACTCAAAATACAATGAGAATAATCACTGATCAACCTGCATTAAATAGAAATTTTGAGCATGCAAAACTCCTTGCGTGAGTGAACTGGTAGCATATCAATTTTTCTTTGAGTCTAGATCATTCATCTGAGAGCAATTAAGATTTCATCTAAGGTGGCCATGAGCATCATTTTTTGACTATTATCAACTTGCTTCTTGAAAACAACAATGCTATCTCAAATATTGACACGTTATTCCTTAATCCTGGTTTAATTATACATGTCCTAACAATTTGGCATGTATCGCCAACTCAATCCATGCTCTTCATTTATATCGGAGAAGTACATATGGTTAGTTTAGAGAGAAACTTTCCTTGCACTCCATCTCACTTCATCATTTATCCTTCCCTAATCTTGAGGTGCTTATTAGCGATAAACTTGCTCATGTAGGGACTTTCTACTCATTGGATCATCTCACTTTAAACATTTCATCAACAATCATCTAGTTCTTTCGTTGATCCATTTCTTGCTTTGTGTGAGACCCCTCAAACACTGCCACATTGCTCCTTTCATTTAAGGTTATCACGTACCATTGATTTACATCATCTACACTCAGCTCTATCAATGATAAAAATATTTTTGTGATGGCCCTTATCCCTTGATTTAATGGTCTAACTCTAGGTCATATTTGTCCCTTCATTATGCTCTCACCAATTCACATCTTATCCCTAGTATCATATTAGCAATGAGAAACACCCTGAAACATTAGATCTTAAACATGTGTACCTGCATAAAACAAATGGCACAAAAATACTACCCAAAATATTATATCAAAATTAGCAAAAAGAGAAAACCCCCTTTAGAAATCATTGATCGCTTGTTGCTGATCTAGATCTTAGGTTCAAAAATAGATCTATGATGAGAGATAAGGCCTATGTTCATCACAATGCTTCTCATATATTGTGCAAGGAATTAGCGACGAATAGTTTACATTATTTATAGGGTTCATCACACGTCGCTAATGTGAAACAACCTTTTACAACACATCCGCGATCATATGGTGTAACAACATATCACTCATCGCTATTAAAAATGTTCTTTCTAATGTGCATCCGCGATGATCAATAAGAACGAGAACCTCACTCATCGCTATTACAAAGTTGAAGAATTGAATGTCATCAACAATGAGTGATATCAAAATAAAAAACCATTTATTGCTCATCGCGATTACATAGTGTACACTTATGAATAAATCAGTGACGGGCAATATAGGTACAAGGGTCATCAGGACTTAAGTGAAAAATTTGTGCATGTGCTTACAAGTTGTTGTAAAAAGGGGACTTCTCTAGAGGGACATGAGAATGGTAAGCTCACAACTTTGGAATCATATAGAACAAAGAATGCAATGATAAAGAGATTATTCCCCTAGCCTATAAAAAGGATGATTTTAACCTTCCCAAGAGAGAAACTAGTCATAGGATAACAATCACGTGATGATGCAAATATCAAGATTTCCTCCTTTTCCCCAATCGACAATAAACACTTTACAACTAGTAGCAAAATAGAATGCCAAGCAACAAAATAAAACCCTAAACCTCACATAAAAACCCTATAGCAGATGTGATAGATTTTAGGTCAAAATTTCTAGGGCTTTCACATGATCACACAAAAATTAGAAAAAAATTTTAAAGTGCCATCAGTGGCTCTTTTTGGGGACATCTATTCCTCAGTGAATAGAGCGAGAATTCAAATCTTCTGGGAGAAGCAAACCAAGTGCCTACTCCATTGGGCAACAGAGTCAAAAGGTTATTTCTACTCCTAAATTCTTTGGTTTGACAAGTCAAACCATACTTGATGGCTCAAGGCCACCAAAAAATAAATGTAGGCCTTCTCTTACCTCTAACATACACAAAGTTCTCATCACACCTCACTGGATCCAATCTTAAAATATCACTACAATATTCTTGATCCTCAAGTGGCAATAGCTCATAAGTTTTTCTATTCACAATAGTATAAAGCTTGAAACAACTTCCCTTGATACTTTTCTCATTACCACACTGTAACAAAATTTCATCTAGCTACAAAATTTGGCACTCATATTATGATACATAGCTGGTGCTATCAAGGTCAATCTAATTAGTAGTTTACATGTCAAAGGTGAAATAGTCATAGGAATTAATCAAAAGATTATGCACACCATGCAAGCTACCTCCTAATGTATGTAAAGATATACACTCATATATAATTGGCACACCCTATTTTTGTGCCTCAACATGTTGGTGTAGAGAATCATTAAGAATCTCTAACCTATCCTTATTCTTTCTCACTTTGATATCCTTTGAACACAACATATCAACATCTTTGAAATCCAAAGCTTGTTTAAAGGTGAGCAATTCTAGTTCAAGAAAATAATTTTTTTTTCTTTGAAATCAATATCTATCTCCACATGAAAAGACTCATAACTAGGCTTATTTAAATTGGGAAACAAATACTCCATCAAATTTGAATTAGGACTTTCATATTTCAGTCCATCTAACACATGGGCTCTATGGTTGTCTATTGTTCCCATCTCTTCATTACCAATTTTTGCATTTGTATCACCCTGCTTACATTCATGTTTATCATATATTATATCATTGAAAACAAATAATTGCTTGTCATCACCCAAATTATCAACAAGATGACATGTCTTTTCATGTTTGGAAGGAATATCAGATACCCATTTTTCATATCTCCTATAACAAAAATCATTATCGATGTCAAAATCAATACGAGTATTGCACATGATTGAGGTTTACTCATATGTGCATATTTATGATATTCAATAGTTAAAAAAATTGAAATTGGTTCACTACTTAATAGACCATAATCCTGGCCAAATCTCTCAACCAATTCTTCCTCTTGTTCCTCAATAGAAAAACATGTTTTATCAAGTTGTGAATCGGAACAAATCAAGATATCGCCACTATCAAAACATAGAAACTTTACAGACTAAGTTTCATCATTAATTTGATCATTTATACCCTTTTGAAAACAAAGAGGAACACCTTCATTATCAAGAGCACTAATGGTTAACATGGTAGCACCGTTAACCTATTCCTTTTCAAAGAAATACTTGTATGTATTTAAAACTAAATACCTTTAATCATTTGTATCCACATAACTGTTAGTTACATCAACATGTTTACTTACAAATGTAGATAGTAAACTTTGCACATATTCAGTCCTCATCTTTTCCATATTGTTTAAGCATGTGTAATCCATTTGCATATTCAATATCCTAAAATCCTTCAACAATGCACTAGATCCCTCCTCAAAAGCTTTAAAATACATATGAATGCAATCTAATGTACTAGGTTTGAAAATTTTAGGGATTAATGCAAGAGCAATAGAAAATTGTGACTGAAAGGAATGCTCTACTCTTCATCTTGTTTCTTGAGTTGCTTTACCTTGTGACAAGATCAGAAGGCTCTTTTTCAAATTCTTTCCTAAAAGCATCCACCAATTTATTTCAGTGGGAAAAGGACTTCTCAGGAAAACCTAAGTACCAATCCCTAGATTTAGCTTCAAGAGATCTGACAAAAAATATCATCCACATATCTTAATCTCCAAATGAATGTTTCACCATGAAATTATAGAAACTTTAAACATGTGCATCTCCCTCACCTATATTATATCCATTAAATCTAGGAATCTTCTTATAGGTTTGAGATGGAATAGTTTTAACCTTATAATCAATCCATGACAAGTCTAATTGGTCATACAAAAAATAAAAAGAATTGACAAAAGGTGCAGGGAGTTGGCTAATAGGCCTAACATGATTATCTCTTAACTCAGCCTATATAGCAATTAAATGACTTTTGTTTAACTCTCTAACTCCCTTCTTGAATACAACTTTCCATTCTGGCCTAATCCTAGGCTTGCTTATATTATGGCTCATGCTTTTCTTGATATCAATTGTCTAAGGACTATCAAACTTATGAAGTTTCTTGAAAATATGCATCCAAGTTTCTAATGGCATGGTTATTTCTCTTTTGTAATCCATGGATGTATGCAAAATTAGTTTCAACTAATGGTGCACAATCATAACCATGATAAATTGAAGAATAACCATAAATAGATAGCAATCTTCGAAATATATTACTTTATTCTTAACCATCCATATTTTTTACTTTATGACCAAAATTTTGAGTGAAACAACAGACTCAATCCATATGGAAAGTTTTAGTATATAAATAATTATGTGCCTTTACACTTCAAGTATTTTGCAACATTGAATAGAGCCTCTTCAAGTTACAAACAACAGCCCTTCATGCATAGAAATTGTAAAATGCAGTCGCCACCTCTTCAGCAAGAGGAAAACCTTTGAAACAAGGGAATCTTTATCTAAGTTATTCTAGTAGAGTCACCACAGGGCCACATACATCACTTTGCAGATTTGAAATTTCTTTAATACTTGAACTATATCTTCATTTTTGTCTTGACTCTTTAAAATATCCTTCAACATATTTGTATCAAAGATACAAAAGTGTCCCCAATGGAGTTGCCATTTCTGTTGGTTATTTTTCTAGAACCAAACTTAATCTCAGTCCTAACCTATGGGCTTTCCACAACCCAATTATCAGCTAAGGTGAGGATTGACCAACACTTAAGTAGAGTAATTGCTACTCTACTTCTTCTCTTCAGGCTCTGTGAGACCCAGGGAGGGTAATCCCTTATATACTCATAATGTTTCACATTTGGTTAAGAGTATTTCTGTTCACAAATGCACAATATCTTGAAAATCACTCTATCACAAGCTTGGCTAACCTTAGATAAAAGCACTATTTATTTTCAAGAAGTTCTCTATCAAACTTAGGCTTGGGACATTACAGTTCATAGTATGTTAAATCATTCTTCATCTTAAATCCTAGGCTAAATTTGATACTAGCTTGACTAATCATAAGGTAAACTAACCAGATAAGTGTTGCCTCATCTAAGGTAGAAAATAAATATAATTGTTAATAAACTAGTAATACAATCTCAATTTAAATACAGAAATAAGTGGGCTATCAAAGTGTTACTTTGTAACATGTAACTCACTATGTCCTTAGAATACCACATCCTTAATAAATCCTATGTGCTTTCCTTCACAAACCTATAAATTTATTTAAGCATTTTAATCAATTCATTAAATTGAACCACAAAAAAAATTCACACATTTTGTGCGAATTACAGAAGATAAATGAAGCTTTCATTAACAATATTGACTCATAACTTGAGAGATAACACAAAGGAGAGTAGAATTCTGAAAAGCTAATATTCATCTTCATTTCTGATATTTCTTTGTAAAACATATTCAAAATTTATACACAATATAATTTTCATCTAAGACTCGCTTCCAATATATCTATTTGAATACCTATTAACATTATGTTATGCTACTAGATCTATGTATCTATTGTGACCCTATTCTAGATTCAAAAATCTGAACTCTCTTTTTAGCCATGAAAATCCCCTTTATATAATAGGGGAGCAACAGGCACCTGGCTTAATTACAATTAAAATTTTAATTTCAAGTTCATTTCAAAAACCTAATTCTAGCTAACATCTTGAAGGAATCCCCAAGTGGTTTTATACGTGATCATTTTAGAGTAGGGGAGGAAAAACACATGTGAAAAGTGTTAGCCATCACTATCACAACATTTGTCATTGGGAACAAAAATATTTGGTTCATTTTACCTAAAAATTCTCCACATCAACAATGGAAAGGAAAAGAAAAATCATGGACATGTATAAAATGATACATCCTATGTAATGTCCATGGTGTCATCAAAAATAAAATAAAAGGTGACCCATATTTAGAATCGTTGGCATCTGAAAATGCCCAACCACTTCTAGCTCTTGTAGCAATTGGAGGTACCATAAGCACGTCAACATTAGAACTATCATAAGGCACCAAGGAATGGAGATGTTGGCCATAATCCAAGTCTGTCTCAGCTTTGACGTCTGAAGAAGTTTCTGATAGCATGATAAGAAACTTTTGCTTCTCCTGATCAATTTTTTAGCTCTTTCCCTTCTTCCTGGCCTTCTTCATTGGCGACACCAGTTCCTTTCCTTTGGGCTCAACCGCCTCCCCTAGAAAGGTCCTATTTCTTAGGCGGTAAGTACTTTGCATAATTTTTTTCTTTTTATGGCCCCTGGCCCTCCTTTTTCCCTTTACAATATAAGGGGAAACCATGGTTTCCTACTTTGTTGCCTCCTCATGACATTTGGACATGCTCAACTGACTAGACCTCCTAGCTAGCAGGGTTTCCTTACCAGTTTTTTCCATCACTTCAAAGTTTACAGAATGATAATTTAAAAAGTCTTTTGATTTAAAACCCACGAGAAGAATACCCCAATTCGAGTGATAAAACTTAATTCCAACAAAAAATTCCTATGTAGACCAGAGAACTAAATT